>JANQAP020486565.1:0-15318 GCA_026874005.2 Erythroxylum coriaceum | reverse complement strand
TGTATGCAATTGAAAAGGGTAAATAAATTAACACTTGGATCTCGATTAATTTGTATATTTAGTTCAAAGCCCCTAGATACAAATTTTGCATGTTAATTATTAGATATAACTTGTATGACTGTGTTTAAGATTAAATTTATTTCATAAAGTTGAAGCCATTGCCTCATTACTGCAATGTGTGTTGTATGTTTGTTGTTTTGCTTTCTTGAGGACAAGTAAATGTTTAAGCATGCGAATGTTGATAGTTGTGATTTGCATGATGTTTTAAGGTTTAATTTGTTATGTGTTAAGTGTTAATTTGAGTGTTTAGTGTGTATTTAGGTTTAATTGTGTTATTTTATATGTTTAAGTGTTTTATGGGTTAGTATGTGTCTTCGAGCATAAATGTTATATTTATGAAGTACCTTGATGTGTTTGTTAATGTTTCAGGGTCAACGGCAAAGAACGGAGAAGTTTCGGAGACTTTTGGGCTAAAAACATAGTTCACAATTGATAATTGTGCATTAGTCTATGTTTTTATAAGTAATTGGCATATGTTTTCTTGCATAATTGTTGATTATTGTTGTAGTTTAGGATTCATTTTATATGTTTTCATTTAGTTTGATTTCCATTGTTGTTCTTTTATGTTTGATGTTAATTTAGGGTAAGAATTGACTATTTTTACATAGGAAGGAAGATGGAACAACTTGGAGATTGAGCTAGAGATCAAAGAGTAAAAAAAAAAGGAGTCTATCTGTTGCAAATTCCTATGATCGTGGGAATCATGCTAATTCCCACGATGGTGGGAATTATAATTCGAGTCATTATGTAAGCCTTCATTAAACTTAGGGTTTCTTGACTATTAAAGCATAACGAAGCCTCCATCATCAAAGGGAGGACGAATCCCTTCTCTAGAAAGAGCCTTCTTGAGTAAAGAACACAAGTTTTTAGCCTTGAGGAAGGATTGAAGTGAAGGATTATCATCAAGATTGGGAAAAATAACACATTAACATCTAAAATTCCAGATTTTGGCAAAGAAGAGAAGAAGTTTCTTTTATTCAATTTTTTATGTTTTTCTTTCTTCTAATCTTTTTAAGATGGATTATTTGTATGTTGATGATGTTATGGAGATCATGATTGGCTAATTTAGTTTTAGGAATTGCTTTTGAACTATTTTGTCAAAACTCCTATTTTATTGAATTCAATGAAAGTGTCTTTGATGATTGTTGGTTTTATATGTTATCTTGCAAAAAATCGAGAGAGTGAGTAAGATTATTTAAGTAGGATTGTACAACGAGAGTGGGCAACCTATAAACGTATAATCATCACGTCATTTGATTAGTTAGAAGATAGATCTCGGCGAATTCAATTGATCACCCATAGGATAGTTTAATAACTAGTTAAATCGATGGAGTCATTGGGTAGGTTGAGAGATCACTCAACTAATTCCATTTAATTTGATTAGGGACAATTAATTACACCTTGAGATAGGGTAGTTAATACATTTGGAAATCATAGGTGAGACACAATTCGATTAATAAAATTAGAGGTAGACAAAATAGGGAAGAAAGTGATCTCTAACCTTTGGATTCTTAAATTCCTATTTTTATGCATATTAGTATTGTTCAGTGTTCATTATTAGTCTTTTAATTTTAACTTATTTTCTATATTATTTACATTAAACAATTTCGTTTCTTACATAAAGTTTTGTCTAAATTAAATGGTGTTTGCTAGGATCGATATCCACTTTTTAATTACAAGTCACGACTCGTACAATTGCAATTTTTAAGCATAAAACTAGTAGTTTATCTTGCATAGTTACATGCAAAAAATGATCGTGGCACAATAGGCCACAATCATGACAGAGAGATATGAGCCAACATGCCCTAGGCCATGATCGTGACACTTTGGCCATACTCGTGACGTAGAGTCTGATCCCGGCCACGATCATGACAGAAAGGGTTAGGTGCTAACTAAGATCGTGACAGAAAGGTTAGGCATTGGCCACAATCATGGCAGGTAGGCCACAATCGTGGCATGCTTTAAGCTGATAAAGAAACTCAAGTTTTGCGAGACTTTTTGAACCGTTTCGACCCCGAATTAACATTAGGGCTTTCAAGATATAAATAGAATATTATAAGACTGATAAAAGAGCTTTCGTAGAGCTTTCACATTAGCCAAAATTCAGAAACCCTAGAGAAATATTGAGTGATTTAAGGAAGGAGACAAAGGAAGAGAGACACAGAGGCAAAGCTTGACAGGAAGTACTTCCCGAAACAGGTGGTTTCCCGCTGTCGCTGCCTCTATTGATCCATTTCGATCATATTTTTCAATTTATTTCAGTTTTATTAACGTATGAAATTGAGATAATTGTTGAGAATAGGTTATGTCGAATGTTGATTATTGTCTAAACTCACTTTTAGGATTTTGTCTTTGATTTTAATGAAATCTAATTTATTGCATTTTTATCTGAGTTATTTGTGATTCAATATCTGTTCTTAATAATTTGGCAATAAACTGAGAGGGTGAGCGGAGTGAATATTAACAAATTGGGCTAATGAGAGTTAGGTAATTTGATAGATAAGAATTAAATCAAACTGATAAAATCGTGTAACGAGAGATCGAGCATAGGTTTCTGGTAGGTTATTAGACAATTTTAGAACTAATTTAAGTTTTGGGTCAATTGTAAGTTGAGACATCCCAATTCCATAATTTAAATTAGGGATTATTAATTAGGGTTTAATGATTATAACTCTAGAGAGAGTAATTCACCCTAGGATCGTCTAGACCTAATAATTCAGTAATTACATAATTGATCAGATTTTCATTAATTTCATATTAAAACCCCCTTTCTCTTAATTGGTAGTTCCTAGGTTAATTTTTGATTTGGTTTTGTGATTTGTTATTTCGTTATTATTTCTGAAATTTAATTCTCATAATTGATTGTTGATTGACTAATTTTCTACATTTATTGTTTATTTTAGATTGTTGTGATTTAGTTCGACCTTAGATTTTAGGACTAGATTAACTCTCCTCGTAGGATCGATACCTTAGGTACTACATGAACTTTCGTGTGCTTGCGTTATTATCAAGGTTAAAAATATTAAAACTTTTTTACAACGTAACACCTCGATCAAGTTTTTGGCGTCATTACCGGGGAGGCGATTATTTTAATTCTTTAGTCTAAGGCTTTTCCACTATCTTTTATTTTTATTTAAAAAAAACAAAAAAATTCAAGGTGTAAACTGGAGACACATCAAGACATTTTAGAGTGAGAATGAGACATCTGAAGAGTTGAATGCTAAGAGGAGATAAAAAGAACGATCATGGAGGATGTATATTATAATGAGCAAGGGACTCTTTCAGATTTCAATGAGCCCTAATTTGGTTGGGGAAATCATCATTCTTATATGAAATCGTACACTTCAGGGTGGCAGAACCACCCCGATTTCTATTGGTCCAACAATGTAGGGACTCACTTAGGACATCAAGGCCTATCAGAATTTTAGCAAGATGAGTCTCGTTCATGGGATTCCAAATTGGACAAAATCATGGATAAGCTAACAGACATGGGAGAGAACTAGAAGAGACTAGAAGAGAAATTTGATCGAATAACAAAAAATCATACCACTTCTATTCACAACCTAGAGATTCAAGTAAGACAGCTTTCTTGTGAATTTTGTAAGAAAAATGTGGAAGACTATTTGAGAAATATGGAATTAAATCTACGAGACCCATTTGAGGCTATCACACCTAGAAATGGGGTAGAGCTAGAAGAATCAGTGAGAAATCAAGTTAAACCCGACCTTAGAGAAGACCAAGAAATTAAAGAAGAGAATGAAGAAAATAATGCCAACCCTCCCTTTTATTCACTAGTTTTTGATATACCATATGTGAACATAAAAAAATCTTAGGGAGATGTTCCAGAAAAGAACTCTATCTTTTGGATTGATGATGATCAAATGACATTCAACATGAATGATGTAATTAAGAATCCAAAGGTTAGTAGCTCATTTAGGATAATTGATGTGTTTGAATCTTCTGAAGAAGAAGAGCACGAAGAACAGACGACAACAGACATAGAGTTTGAAGAAGCAATGAAGGTCATGAAGCGGAAGAAGTAGAGGAGACGAAGGTGATGAAGGAAGAAAGAGAGCAACTCACCTTCCTACAAGACAAACTGTCGGATTCAATGGAAGATTTAGGGGGTTCTTTATTCCCTATTTTATTGACAATTTATTAATGAGAAGGACATTGATGAAATTAATTAGTTTTCTCAACTTTATCAATATTGTCCTTCTGATCATTTTGCAATTTATTGCTTAATCATAGCTACAAAACTGATGTTGAATGAAAAGGGTGGAAGCAAGTCGCTCATAACTGATCCTACCTGAGTTTTAAAGGATGAAGGTCAAGCTAATGACCATAAATTAGCACGTTTTGTAGTTAGAGTTAAATTGTTGTGTAGCTAGGTTTGTTTTAAATTCTTAAATAAGTTTTGAATGATTTAGAACGATTTGGATTGTTAATTTTTTTGCTCTCTTGAATCACTTATAAGATAGGGAAACACCTTCGATGTCAAGTGGATTTGGTCTCAACACTATCGTCATCACCACCTCTATCACCATAAACGGTTTGATGTTCTAACCCTTTCTTTCATTTTTGTTAGAATTGTATTCTTATGTTTTTCGTATATTGTGTTTTATTTCCCCTAGTGTGTTTGTGTACCCTTCTCACATTGAGGACAATGTGTTGTTCAAATATGGGTAGGGATTATGTGTTTTACTTTTGAATGTGATTTTTTCATATTGTATGATAGTTGTTAGGTTGTATTTTGTGAATTGTTTGAATGTGTTAATGGCTTAAATGGAGTGGATTTTGTTTAATTTCAAACATAATCTATTAGGTTGTATATAATCATTAGCCCACAAAATTAGTGAATTAGGAGTCTTTGGACAAATATATAGCTTAATTAGGATTTAGTGTAAATTTAGCACCCTATAGGTTGTCACATTCATTCATAATTTTAGGCCTTTCAACTTAAGTAGTGTAACTAGTACTTTTCATGGAAATGAGTAGCTTAAAGAGCAAGGTAGACTAATAATAAAAAATTGTTTTTGTTAAATAAATCACTATTTTATTGGCCTTCGGGTTATGAATAGAGCTAGTAGCCCGTTGAAAATGTGATATAGCTGAGTAACTGGATCGACATGCAACACAAATGTGTGCCTTCGCATCAAAAAGCTATAATGACGTTTCACCCAAGCTGTGTAATAAAAACATGACTTAGTTGAGTAACCGGATCGATATTCATTATCAATGTTTGCCTCCGCGTAAAAAGACTAAGTCTATATTCAAAAATAAAATAAAATAAAATAAAATTGTGTTTCGTTAATAAACCTTCCGGACTTGTAGTAAACTTGACTTTTCATGGAAATTTACTTAGAAACAGTTACAGAGTCTGAAAGACCGAAGAATTATTAATGTGGATGTACAATTGAAAAGGGTAAATAATTTAACACTTAGATCTCGATTAAATTGTATATTTAGTTTAAAGCCCCTAGACATAGATTTTGCTTGTTGATGATTAGATATAACTTGTAGGATTGTGTTTAAGATTAATATTATTTCATGAAGTCAAAGCCATTGCCTCATTATTGCATTGTGTGCTATGTGTTTGTTGTTTTGTTTGCTTGAGGATAAGCAAACATTTAAATGTGGGGATGTTGATAGTTGTGATTTGCATTGTGTCTTAGGGTTTAATTTATTAAGTATTTGGTGTTAATTTGAGTGTTTAGTGCGTATTTAGGTTTGAAATGTGTTAGTTTATGTGTTTAAGAGTTTTTATGGGTTAGTACGAGTCTTTAAGCTTAAATGTTATATTTTTGAGGTACCTTGATGTGTTTGTTAATGTTTCAGGGTAAACGGCTAAGAAAGGAAAAGTTTCGGGCCAAAAACACAGCCTATGATCGTGGCACAACAAGCCACGATCGTGATAGAAAGAGACGAGCTGACAGGACCCTGGCCACGATCGTGCACTTTGGGCCAAATGTACTATTCTATTTGTACAGATATGGTAAAGGGGCGCATTCAATCCTTGTTCTTCTGTTAGTTCCTAGTTCTTCTCTTCATCATGCGGGGTAAAGCAGTTTGGTAGCTCGCAAGGCTCATAACCTTGAGGTCACGGGTTCAAATCCCATCTCTGCAACATTCCTTTTTTACAAAAAAAGGTTGTCCCTATTCACTTTAACTGTTAATTAATTAATTAACGGTTCAAATCCCGTCTCCGCAACATTCTTTTTTTACAAAAAAAGGGTTGTCCCTATTCACTTTAACTGTTAATTAATTACTTAATTAACAGATTTCTGTTAGAGAATGGGAGGAAAGAAAAGAGGGGGACTATACTAGATTATACTAGTAGAATAGTATCATGGTCAAATATACTGACTCCTTTATCCTATTAAAATAAGTATCCTAGTAAATAAAGCACTTTCGGCGGATAGCAGGAATCGAACCTGTGTCTTCTCCTTGGCAAAGAGAAATTTTACCATTTGACTATATCTACATTTTTTTTAGTTTTTGATATGTAATATTTGGATCATATTTGTGAATAACTAGGGTAGATATATTTTTTTTAGAACGAGCACTATAATTACTATAATCTATAATATAATATTTATTATTATATTATTATTATATATAATATATATAATAAAATTCTATAAAATATTTATGATTCCATTCTATTATACTACATTAAATATTATATTACACTATCTAATATACATTATAGAATACATTCTAGTAGAAATATATATATATATATATATAAGAACTATATATATATATATATATATATATCAGTAGCATTCTATAATTATAGTCAAAATTAGAATTATATATAATAATATCTATTTATAGTTAAATCTTTTTGTGTTAAATCTAAATCCGTTTTAATTTTACAGTTAATCTATTTTATAGTTAATAGGTAAATCCATTTTATAGTTATAATAATCTATTTATACTTATAATGGTAATAGGTAAATTTAGAATAATCTAATTATGCTTATAATTTATAAGGATAATGATTTATATAATTAGTTTAGTTATAATTAGTTTATTTATATAATTTTGATTTATATAATTGAAATACTTAATTTCTAGTTATAGTTTATTTAATTTAACTTTTTTTGTTTATATCTTATCCATTTTAGTTTATATATATCTTTATTATATTCTAATTATTTCTATATATAATAATTATCTATATATAATAATTTATTGTAAAATAATGAAAATAATTCAAAATTTTGAATTAATAATTATTTTATATTTTATCAAAAATTTGAATTATTTTTTTATAATGGTTGTTTTTCACATTCCATTTCATTTTACATTTAATTAGATTTATTTGAATTATTTTTAGAAATTCAAAATTACAAGAAAGTGTGACCCCTTCCTCTACTTTTTTGTTTTCTTTATTTGTATAACCTTAATGTATCTCGTAATCCGAAAAAATTCGGGGGAGGGGTCATTTCATTTTTCTCTCTAGAATGAATAAGTTCAAGAGATGAGCAAATTAAGGATACTTACTAGAA
Source organism: Erythroxylum coriaceum (assembly GCA_026874005.2). NCBI lineage: Eukaryota > Viridiplantae > Streptophyta > Magnoliopsida > Malpighiales > Erythroxylaceae > Erythroxylum > Erythroxylum coriaceum. The sequence continues at coordinate 7,741 of JANQAP020486565.1, read as the reverse complement.
AGAATAATCCAACCCATAATGATGTACCTGAAAAAACAACATTTTTGTTACTCGACCAACCATCACGAGAAGCAAAAACAACTGGTACACTAATCAATAAGATTGAAGAAAATCCAAACAATAAGCTAATCAAAATCTATTTCATAGATATTTGGCGAGAATTGACGAAGAACAAAAACTATTATCAATTTTGACTAGCGTTGAACAAAAAGATAAATGGGGCGTGGCCAAGTGGTAAGGCAATGGGTTTTGGTCCTAGTATTCGGAGGTTTGAATCAGGTTCATTTGAATATGAAATTCAATCCTGAAAATATAGTATTCCACTTTTTTTATTACCCAAGGCTTCGATACATTTCAAAATCGAGATATTTCTACTGAAGCCAGTGCTATCTGAGAACAATTAGCTGATCTAGATTTTCGAATTATTATAGATTATTCAGAGGTAGAATGGAAAGAATTAGGAGACAAAAGCCCTACAGGGAATGAATGGGAAGATAAAAAGGTTAAAAGAAGAAAGGATTTTTTGGTTGGACGTGTGGAATTAGCTAAGCATTTTGTTTGAACAAATATAGAGCCAGAATGGATGGTTTTATATCTATTACCCTCCTCCCGAGTTGAGACCAATCATTCAGATAGATGGGGAAACTAATGAGTTCATATATTAATGAACTTATAGAAGAGTTCAGTAGGTCATTTACCATCATAAAGAGAAAGAAATGAAACTCATCGCATCGATGGATTATAAATGTAATATCATTTATAAATAATACCAATCAAATGGATCAAAGAAATAAGTAGGATGTTGGATCATGTAATATCTATCTTGACAAGAAATTATCGGCATAATAAAATATGTACTATAAGCATAAGGGCTATAGCTCAGTTAGGTAGAGCACCTCGTTTACACGTACGCCAATTTGTTTTTACAGAGGAGTAATTATGTATTCAAAAAACTTTTTTTATTTTTGAGAAGTTTTTGTCTTACTCTGTGCCTTTTAGGGAACAAGAGAACCATAACTTGATAAAGGGTTCGGTCCAATGCAGTTTCTCAATCGAACCTATCATTGATTTAAGATATTATATTGATATATTGATAAGTTGAATATCCAGTCTATTCAATGTTAGACATAATGAGTATAAGAGCCTCAAAAAATTCTCTTTTCACCCTACGTATCCCAATTGAAGTATTTTGAAATGAATTGAAGAATGAACATTTTCTTAGCAGGAGATAAAAAATCCAAGAGTTCTCTTTTTATCTATAGCATAACTAAGCTAGCTGAAATTGTTTCACAGTATTAATGAACCAAATAAGGCCTATTATATCTATACGAGCAATTATAAAATTATATATGACCAATTAGAAAATGAATTTTTTTCTACAAATTTTTTTATGCACATGTAAATTCACTTAATTCAGTAACAAAACAAATAAAAATCGAAATAAAAAAATGAGCCTCATCATATAGATCAAACCAAAGAATTTTGGAATAAGCTATAAGCTATAGAATAAAGAAATTTTCTTTTTATTTTCAATATTTGAAATGGATATGTCCGATACGGATAGATCATATCTTGTAAATTATCTCTCTTTTGTCAATCCATGTTTCTGTTTATCCTTTTTTTCTCCTTAATAGGCAAAGGATTAGACTATGAAATTATAAGCTCCCAAGTAGTAGGACGAGCCCGGGGCTTCGACCACGTGCCTATTGAAGAATGAACTGGCGAGTCATAGGCAGTGGCTTGTCAAGGGAACCTACCGGAGCTGTAGCAAAAACGAGCCTTCATAGGATAATTGTCACCACTTATAAACCCAAACCTAGGTGATCTATCCATGACCAGGATGAAGCTTGGGTGAAACTAAGTGGAGGTCTGAATCTACTGATGTTGAAGAATCAGCGGATGAGTTATGGTTAGGGGTGAAATGCCACTCGAGCCTAGAGCTGGTTCTCCCCAAATTGCATTGAGCCACAGTAGTTGATTGGACATCTAGGGGTAAAGCACTGTTTCGGTGCGGGCCGCAAGAGTGGTACCAAATCGAGGCAAACTTTGAATACGAGATATGACCTCAAAATAACAGAGGTAAGGTCGGCTAGTGAAACGATGGGGGATAAGCTTCATTATCAAGAGGGAAATAGCCCGGATGACCAGCTAAGACCCCAAATGACCGTTCAGTGATAAAGGAGGAAGGGGTGCAAAGACAGCCAAGAGGTTTGCCTAGAAGCAGCCACCCTTGAAAGCCTCTCTAAGGAAATTGGCAAAATAGCCTCGTAACTTTGGGAGAAGGGGTGCCTCCTCACAAAGGGGTTATAGTGACCAGGCCTGGGCGACTGTTTACTAAAAACACAGGTCTCAATAAAGTCGTAAGACCATGTATGGGGGCTAATGCCTACCTAGTGTTGAAAGGTCAAGGAAGTTGGTGACCTGATGATAGGGGAGTCAGTGATTGAAGCCCCAATGAACGGCAACCATAACTATAACGATCCTAAGGTAGCGAAATTCCTTGTCAGGTAAGCTCCGACCCACACGAAAGGCGTAACTATCTGGGCACTGTCTCGGAGAGAGGCTCAGTGAAATAGACATGTCTATAAAGATGCAGACTACTTGCACCTAAACAGAAAGACCCTATGAAGCTTCACTACTCCCTAGGATTGGCTTTGGGTCTTTCTTGCGCAACTTAGGTGGAAGGCAAATTTATTGATGTATAGAATTAGGATAATTGTTGAAAATAGGTTTCATTGAATGTTGATTTATGTCTATACTCACCTTCGGGATTTTTATCCTTGAGATTAATGAAATTTGATTTATTACATTTTTATTAAGTTATTATGATTCAATTTATGTTCTTAATAATTCGTTAACAAACTGAGAGGGTGAACCGAGTGAAAATCATTAAATTGCACTAATGAGAGTTAGGTAGTTTAATAGAATAAGAATTGAATCACACCGATAAAATTACGTAACGAGAGATCGTGCATAGGGTTTAGGTAGGTTATTGGACAAATTCATATCTAATTTAGGCTTTGGGTAAATTGTCAATCGAGAGGTTGCAATTCCATAATCTAAATTAGGGTTAAAGATGATAACTCGAGAGAGAGTAATCTGCCCGAGGACCGTCTAAACTCGGTAATTCATTAATTTCATAATCAATTAGGTTTTCATTAAGTTCGGATTAAAAACCTTTCTCTTAATTGGTAGTTCCTAGGTTGATTCTTAATTGGGTTGTGCAAATTACTATCTTGTTTATAATTTCTGAATTTAATTCTTGAGATTGATTATTTGATTGAATAATTTTCTGCCTAGTTGTTTATTTTAATTGTTTGCAAATTTGAGTTAAGCCTTAGATTTTAGGATTACGTTACTACTCCTCGTGGGATTGATACCTTAGGTACTACGAGAACAACTCGTGCGCTTGCGGTATTATCGAGGTTAAAAATATTAAAACTTATCATATAGAAACCTGTGATCAAGTTTTTGGCATCGTTGTTGGGGAGGCGATTAGTTTAGTTCTTTAGTCTAAGGTCTTTTGTTTTCTTAAAACAAATTAGGGTGTAAAGTAGAGACACATCAAGACTTTTTAGAATGAGAATGAGAGATCTAAAGAGTTGAATACTAAAAAGAGATAAAAAGAATGATCATGGAGGATGTATATTATAGGGAGCAAGGGACTCTTGTGGATTTCAATGAGCCCAATTTGGTTAGCGAAATCATTATCCTTATATGAACCCATACACTTCGGGGTGATAGAACCACCCAGATTTCTATTGGTCCAACAATGCAAGTACTCACATGGGAGATCAAGACCTATTTGAATTTCAACTAGATGAATCTAGTTTATAGGATTCCAAGCTGGACAAAATCATAGATAAGCTCACAAATATGGAAGAGAAGTAAAAGAGATTGGAAGAGAAGTTTAAGCAAGTAGTAGAAGATCATGCCTCTTTTATTCATAATCTAGAGGTTCGAATAGGCCAGCTTTCTAGGGAATTTTGTAAGTAAAGTGTGAAAAACTGTCTGTGCAGCATGAAAATAAATTCAATAAAGCCATGACCAGCTATCACACTTAGGAAAGGGGTAGAGCTAGAAGAACCAACAAGAAACCATGCTAAACCTGACCTTAGAGAAGACCAAGAAATCACAGAAGAGGGTGAATAAAATAATGCCATCCATCCTTATTATTCACTAGTTCTTGATATACCATATGTGAACATCAAAACATCTTGAGGAGATGTTTGAGAAAAGACCTCTATCTTTTGGATTGATGATGATCAAATGACATTCAATATGAATGATGTAATTAAGAATCCAAAGGTTAGTAGCTTATTCAGGATAATTGATGTGTTTGAATCGTTTGAAGAACAAGAGGACGAAAAACAGTTGATAACAGGCATAAAGTATAAAAAAGCGATGAAAGTTTCTATTTGTAAAGCAGAAGAAATAGAGGAGACGAAGGTGATTAAGGAAGAAAGAGAGCAACTCACCTTCGTATAAGACAAACTGTTGGATTCAATGGAAGGTTCAAGGAGTTTTGTTATTCCCTATTTTATTAACAGATTTTTAATCACAAGGACATTGATTAAATTAATTGGTTTCCTCAACTTTATCAATATTGTCCTTTTATTCATTTTGTAATTTATAGCTTACTTACAGATTACAAAACTGATGTTAAATGAAAAATGTGGAAGCAAGCTGCCTATAATTGATCCTGGATGAGTTTCCAAGAAAAGAACGTCAATAAAAGAAGCACTGCGTGGTAGGCAACCCATGGAAAATTATTTTCTTTGATTATTTGTGTTAGAATGTTTGAATTTTGTAGTTAGGATTATTTTCTTTTAGAATAAAATTAAGAAGGAATAAGATTTTGAGATAAAGTGGATAATTAATCAGGTAAGCAAAAGAGAGGTGAAAGGGCCATAAAAGAATTAAGAAGTGAATTTGAAAAGAATGTGAAAAGAGCGAACAAAGAAAAATAAAGAAGTGGTGAAAAACTGCAGGCCACGATCGTGGCCTGCGACTCGGCAGAATAAAGGGAGCATGAATTTCTTAAAGAAAATTTTACCATTTTACCCTTTTAACCACCTATATATTCGGTTCTAACACCACTTTTACATTCACTTTCATTTTCACTTTATCTCTCTAGACTTCAAGCCTACAAACGATCTCATATCTCTCTAAAAATTTTAAACATCCAAATTTCTTCCAAATTTTACTCAATTCCCAAGAATTATGCCACGCATTAAGCAATCAGCCAGACAGGAGCAAGCAGGATGAAACCAAGTTGCAGGACTTAGGAGAAGAAACCGAGCTACAGACTTTGGCGTGCCCTTCCTAATCTATGTAGAGGAGGAAGGTACTCGTTTCTGATCATTAAATGATCATTAAATGCTAGACAGATAGTATTCCCAAATGCTTTGATTTTGAAACACTCAATAGGCTAAAGTTGCGTGAGAGAGTAGAAAATTTAGCTGAAAGAATCCAGTGGGCCCAATTTATATGGTTCCAATTTCCTGTCTAACAAGAGCTCACGTTGGAATTTTTCACTTCACTGACTTATGACCCCAGATATCCCAAGGAATTGTAGTTTAGGTTAAGAGGAAGAGCTTATGAATTGAATGTAGAAATCATGTGCAAAATGTGTGGATTCCCCGAATCCTCCATCATCGATCAACATGATGATTTTCATCCCTCTCAATATTGGAATGAACTCATTTGAATAGAGCAATTTTATGCCAAGAATGCTCATAACAACATAATAAGGTCCCATGAAGACTTGTTGCTGCACAAATTCATGTGTCAACTAGTTTTTGACAAAACAAAAACCAACAAGTGTTCCATAAAGAAACTATTTATGTTGTGGTGCATGGACCATAACATTCCAATGTACACGTCCACACATGTGCTGGATGCTATTGTTGCGACTTTGTACAAGAGGAGCAACAATTTAGGAATGGGGTACATAGTGTTTGCCATTGCTGAATATTATGGTGTGGGCTATAATGGGTTAACTGTCCACTTACCTAACTTGCTAAACCATCACCACTTATGGCAGGCTGAAATTCTTAAGTCTCATAATATAGAACATAGGGATATTAGCCAGAAGACACAGGTTAGGATTAGAGCCGATCAGGCGAGTCGGAGTTCAGCACCGCCTTAACAGACAGATGAGTCCAGTGAAGAGTCCGAGGAAGAGGAAGAGGAAGAACAAGGATGGAAGGAAGTTCGTGATGCAATCTTCAAAACCAATAAGACACTTACAAAGAACACTAGAATGATGGAGGAGATGGCCCGAACACAATGATGCCAGAGCTGGGATATCTGTCAGATCCATAGATATTTTGAGGTTTAGGGCATTCAATTGCCACCTTTGACACCATCACCACCTCCATCTTCATGAGATTTTGTGTAACCCAGTTTTCTTTTTCAAATTAGCTTTTAGTTTAATTTTCTATTTTTTCTTTCTATTTTTACCTATTTTTTGTTTGCCTTAATTTTATATTTCTTCTTGTCTTTTATGTGCTTGTTGTAGCCTTCTCACATTGAGGATAATGTGTTGTTTAAGTGTCAGAAGGGTTATGTGTTTTACTTTTTATGTGATTTTGCATATGGTATGATAGTTATTAGGTTGCATTGTGTGAATTATTTGAATGTGTCAATAGCTTAGATGGATTAAAATTTATTTAATTTTGAACATGGTCTATTAGGCTATAAATAATCATTAGCTTACAAAATTAGTGAATTAGGAGTCTTTGGATAAATATACAGCTTAATTAGGATTTAGTGTAAGTTTAGCACCCTCTAAATTGCCACATTCATTGATAATTTGAGGCCTTTCAATTTAAGTAGCTTTACTTGTATTTTTCATGGAAACGAGTAGCTAAAACAAAAAGGTAGGGAATAAAAAAATTATGTTTGTTAAATAAATAACTATTCCGTTGACCATCGAGTCATGAATAGAGCTAATAGCCAGTTGAAAACATGATATAACTGAGTAACCGGATCGACACGCATCATAAATGTGTGCCTTTGTGTCAAAAAGCTATAATGATGTTTCAACCAAGCTGTTTAATAAAAATGACTTAGTCAAGTAACCAGATCGACATTTATCATTAATGTTTGCCTCCTAGTAAAATACTAAGTCCTTGTTTAAATAAACAATGAAAGAAAGTTCTTAATAAAAACCTACCGAACTTATAATAAGCTTGACTTTTCATGAAAATATACTTAGGAACAGTTAAAAAGGGTAAATAAATTAACACTTGGATCTCAATTAATTTGTATATTTAGTTCAAAGCCCCTAGATACAGATTTTGCATGTTAATGATTAGATATAACTTCTATGACTATGTTTAAGATTAACTTCATTTCATGAAGTTGAAGTCATTGTCTCATTACTGCGTTGTGTGTTGTGTGTTGTGTGTTTCTTGTTTTGTTTGATTGAGGACACACAAACCTTTAAGTGTGGGGATGTTGATAGTTATGATTTTCATGATGTTTTAGGGTTTAATTTGTTACGTGTTAAGTGTTAATTTGAGTGTTTAGTGTGTATTTAGGTTTTAATTATGTTAGTTTATGTGTTTAAGTGTTTTTATGGGTTATTATGTATCTTTAAGCTTAGATGTTAGTGTTTTAGGGTCAACGTCGAAGAATGGAGAAGTTTCGAAGACTTTCTGTTGGACCCCGAATCTGTTAGTAAGCATGAATTGAATGATTTTGGGTGATTTTGTTAGATCAATTATATTCTTCT
>JANQAP020486415.1:0-15320 GCA_026874005.2 Erythroxylum coriaceum | reverse complement strand
GCTTACTTTAATTTATTTTATTTTCAAATCAATCAATTCTTGAGTGTTCGAGTAATTTTTCATCGTTTAATTTAATTGTCTTACGTGTTGGATTTTCCCTTGGATACGATATCCGGTTCTTACCGATTTATATTACTTGTCGACGGGGTGCGCTTGCCTCTAATTGATCTAGATAGAATTTAATTTATATTGTTCTGTTTAGACCGCAACACTAGATTATCATCTGATGCTATTAATTCCGTTGGAATATCTGCTAAATTGTCCATGGTTTTACTTCAATTTTAAAAGGTGAATCACGCATATATATAGTTACCTAACGCTTATTACAACTTGCATTATTATGATGTAAAGCTAAGCCTTTATGGTATTAATGAAAGTAGACCAAGACTTTGCATACATAAATATATATATACATACATATATATATATATATATATATATGTAAATAATACTTTGCTTCTGCGAGCGCAACATCATTACGACACCACAGGCTATGGCTTTATCTCCCTATAGTTTCGCGAAAGCTACCGGGTTATTGGTGCGATTCAAAATCAGAACCATGAGGATGACCTGTAATCTCTGATACCACTTTGCTAACGAAAACACGTGTTAGAGTTAGGGTGGAATCAGATCTTATAAATCTAATTGAAGTGAAATGTTCTTGAAATAAGTGTTGAACTGAACTATCAAATGGGCAGATCTATTATTTTCAATATGTTGTTCGATATTTTCTAAGCGCTTATCTAATTGATTCATATATCTATAAATTGAAGTGAAATTTTCTTGAAATAATTGTTGAACTTAACTATTTAAATCTTCTTGTTGTTTTAAAATATTAGTAATTTTATCTGCAAATACCTATTGTTGTTGAATTAATTCAGCTAATTGTTGGGATACACTCATATTATTTTCTGAATATATTCAGTGAGTTGCTTAACTTGATTCTCAATATTATCTAATTTTCTTTCAGTTTTTGATTGATTAATTGTTAATTGAGGTTTTGTAATTTTTATTGGTTCAGTTGGTAGATTTATACTAAATGGTCGACTAAATGATTGAGATCGAAGTAATGGTGATTGTTTTGAAGAGCTGGATAAATCCGAAAATGAATGTCTAATACTATTTTCCAACTTGAAATTGAAACTTTATTAGATCAAGTATGTAGTGAAAATCCATTAGATCCTATTAAAAACACAAATCAAGAATTAATTGAAATAAAACTTAAAAATCCACATCAAGAAGTAAATGTTAAAAATAACATTCCATATTCGCAAATCGATGTTCAAGAATATATTCATGAATGTACCAAATTATTAAATAAAGGATTAATGTCACCTAGCTATAGTAAACATTCAGCTCCAGACTTTTATGTAAATAATTCTGTAAAGACGTATGGTTATTAATTATAAAAAATTAAATGAAGCAACAATACGAGATGCTTATAAATTACCTAGAAAAGATTATATTATAAATAAATTAAAAGGACATCAATGGTTTACTACGTTAGATGCAAAATCAAGATATTGGCAACTTAGATTACATGATAATACAAAAGATTTAATGGCATTCTCTTGTCCTCTACAAAAACATTATCAATGGAATGTATTACCTTTTGGATTAAAACAAGACCCTAGTATTTATCGAAGATTTATGGATAATAATCTATTAAGATTAGAGGAATTTACTTTCGTTTATATTGATGATATAATCATTTATTCTAATCAGGATAAATTAGATCATTTGAAAAAGGTTTAAATTGTATTAGAACGTTGTAAAAATAAAGGAATCATTCTTAGCAAAAAAAAGGCTAAAATTGCACGACAAAATATAGAATATTTAGGAATTGAATTTAATAATGGTTATTTAAAATTACAACCCAATATACTCATAAAATTACAAGAATTTCTTGATAAATTAACCAATCCAAGACATGTACAACAATTTTTAGGACTGTTAAATTATATTTCTGATCAAGGATTTCTGAAAGATTTAGCTACAAAACACAAGGGTTTACAACTCAAATGTAGTCCCAAGCATCAATGGACTTGGACGGAGCAAGATACTATTGCAGTTCAGAAATTAAAAACTCTCTGTAAACATCTTCTTATCTTATATAATTATCTGTCGATGGATACACCGTTGGTGCAAACTGACGCCAGTATGGATACATGGGCAGGGTGTCTTTTGGCAAAACCACCCAATACAAAAAAGCATCTACTATGCAAATATATCAATGGAACTTGAGTTTTCGTTCCTCTGAACTCAAGTATACAACTCATGAAAAGGAAATAGTAGCCCTTCTCAAAACTTTGAGGAAGTGGAGAATGGATCTATTACCCGTTGCATTTCAAGTGCAAACGGATTCGAAGTATTTATGTGGATTCAGCAAGTATACAATAAGGACAAATTATAATCAAGGAAGGCTTATTCGATGGAAACTTGAATTAAGCCAATATAATTATACTATTAAATACATTCAATCTTCTAACAATTATCTTGCAGATATTCTGACCGGAGAATGGAAGCAGCTATCGTCAAATTAGAAGAAGCATTATATCAGAAAGAACTTGAATTACTCAACCTACAACAATAAGTTGGATCTACGACCAAAGAAATTAACCAGTTAAGAACCACTATTCAACTCCTCAAACAAAACCAGACCAATGCACAACCATCTTCTTCAACCCAACCTTTAGATCTTTCTAAACCCACTTCTACAGAACCCATTCAGTTAATTACACCATCTCAAATTACTCAACAAAATCCAAACCCTCCAACCACCGTATCTCAAAAGAAACAAGATCATACTGAAGGAAAAACCTATGTCATTTACAATGGACCTATGGCCGGATTGTATGATAAATGGCATAAAGCAGTTGTACATATTACCGGACGAACATGAATTATACACAAAAGTTTTAATTCATGCATGGAAGCAGAAAAAGCCTTTGAAGAATTTAAACAGCCAGCATTAAAAACCCATTATAAATAAGTATTGGAAAAAAACTCCATCACCAATAAGCCGGATGATATCGTTAGGACGCTCTCCTAATATGGACCGCATCAATTCTATACCCATAAAGGAAATACAATTGGAAGCATTAAAATTGACTCCAAAAATGTTCTACGAATCTTTTCAAGCACTCAACAATTGGACAGATGAATCAAAGATCTACCAGTATTATCCCCAGAACTGAGACAAATATGGACCTAAGGCAATTATTTTACCCGAGGCCGATCTACTTACTATATATCTCTTTTTTCAGAGTGGACTCATTGATACGATTTATCTACTTCAGTTAACATTTCTTTCAGAATTTCCCTCTGGATTTATTCAGGCGGTAAAGAATTACAAAGATAGATTTGTAAAGGATCGTGAAATATTTCTCAAAATATGGAGCAGTTACCTTATTTTTACTTCTGGTGATCTACAAGATGGAGAAATTAAACTCGAATGCATTGCATTTATTCAAATAGGCATCAACAATGGTTTATACCCAAGCATTGATGAATCTCCCAAGCATCCATTTGATTGGGAATTAATCAATCATTTGAATCTTCAATGTTTAGAAGGTGTATTCATCCAAGCAAACAGAATTCGAGAAGACTCCACTGTCAAGCTCAATTATAAAGGAAACAATACAATGATGATTTCAGCGTACAAGTCAACAATCACCACCGATGTACAACAAATTATTCAACAATTTATTAAGATGTTCATTGCTCTTGACGATATTTTTGCAGTATTAAATCCTACATGGAAATAGGCCCTGTGTCAACAGTTGAAGTATCAACCTCTGAACAAATGTTCGCTATGCACCAATCAAGTATCAACCTCTCAGCAGTCAGAAGATAGTAAATCCATTGAAGCTATTATTAAAGAATAATTCAACCAAAGTGTCGGCAGATGTAGACAACAATTTAGACAAAAGAAAGTGTCAGTAAAATTGACAAATCATGTAAAATAGTGTAGATTCTTTAGTCATGTCTACTTTTTTCTTTTTTCTTTTTACTTTTTAGTCTTTTAAGAACGAATCTTACTTTTCTTTTTTTCTTGTCACTTTTCACTTTTACTTTAACCGATTCCTTCGGTTTTAGGTTAAGTCTTTTTTCTTGCCTATATAAGGCATCCATTGTAACTGTTCTCTTCATGTAGAAATTAAATACTCTTTCTCAAATACCTTTCTCTCGCCGCTTACCTGAGTTTGGTGTTAGGCTTTCATAATGTATGAGAAATTTGTTTACTTTCTTCATCACAACTGTTTTATTCATTTTATTCATATAGGATTCAAATCCTTATAATCATCAATCATCTTCTTTTATCATTCATTTTCTTTACTAAGTTTTTTATAGCTTTATGAGACATTAGATCATACTTTGAACAAAAACAATTTTTAAAAGAATCCATTGATTTAAGTTATCATAGAATTGAATGTTTTAATCATATTATACAACAGCAGCAATTATACATCGAGCAAACTCCTATTACTCCATATAATCAAGCAGATATTGTTCAAGACAACAAATTATTTTCTTTTTTCAAACACAAATACGAAATAATTTAATTCATCGCAAAGAATTATATACAGAAATTAACAAATTAATTGATTAAGATTTGTTTTGCTTTTCAGATAATGGGATATTTTCAAACTAGGCAAGCTTTGAAACGCACTATTCAGGAACTTTATGAAAGCAAAGATAAAATTGATGAACAACTTATCACTTTTCATGCACAAAACAAGCAAGCCTATGCTAACAACAATTCTGAGCAAATCTATCATTATGCAAAAATGATTCAACACGGTTAAGATCTCAAGGAAATTACTAAAGATTTATGCCAAATGTATATCAAACGTATTAAAAAGATTATAGATTAAGCTCTAGCTGTATCTGTATCACTCTATTTTAAATAAAAAGATCTTTATTATGTATTTTAATAATATTCGAATATTAAAAATTATGATTACCAATACTGAACATCTTTTACAAGAATATAAGAATCAAATAGATCAATTAACTAATCAAATCAATCTTCTTTCAAATGCACCCTATATGCTTTATTTACCTAGTTGTCACGAATTAAATTAAACTTTAGCATTAAGCAAAGCTGTTTATCATAATTTACAAAAAGACTTACAGCATTATAAACATGAAATGCAATATTATATCAGTTAATCATGCATTCATCCCTCATACTCTGTTTATTTATGTTATTTTGTTCTTTATTATTTATGCAAGTTCTGATTAAATTTATTGAAATTTTTTTTTCGTGTTAGATCCAGATTTACTAATTAATTTTTTAATTATTATCTATCATTTTGGACTTACCACTAAAATAAGTGATTACTTATATATACATTGTTTAATCTTTCGAGATAAATTTCTCGAATGGTTTACTTACAATTATGAGAAATATGATATTAATTATAAATTATATCAATGAAAAATTGTTCTATTTGTCACCAATTAGAACGATATATTCAAAAAATACAACCATCTATAGAATCAACTCGATTACATATGATCAATGTTGCAAAGAGATTAATTCAATATGTTGAAACTCATACCTCGGAAAATATAAATATCTCAGATCTAAATGAATTACATTTAGAATTAGATCTGGTCAGACGAATCTTTCATACATTTATAAATGAAAAAGATTCATTAATTAGATCATTACAATTACATAGAATTCACATTCATAATATATTATGACTAGTAAAGAAAAAGATTCATCCAAAATACTCGATGTAGATACTTTAGAATTAGAAGAAAGTCAAGGAACATTTCATTTAAATACATTATTGAAACAAGATAAACAAAAACAAATAGCTAAAACAAAATTAAATTTAAAATCAGGACAAGATATCCAGTCATCAAGGATAACTAATTTATTTGATAGACAAAATATAATTTACTTTGGAAAAATGATTCATGAAACACCCATTCAGATGAATCAATGTAATGGACATATTAGAATTAGTTTAATAGATCAATAGATCAAGAACAAATAAGTAGACAATTAAAAAAGATACCAGAAAATAAGAGACTTAAAATTGGTTATATTCATTTATCAGCTATCCAAATCTTATTAAAATCAACTTTTCAAGAAGGAATTAATTCACCCATTAGAATGGCCATTATAGATGAACGAATGACTAATCTAAATGATCAGATAATTGGAATGATGAATGGAAATTTAGCCTATGGAAAAATCAAATTCAACACTCGATTAAACTTAGAAATACCTTTAAAATCACCCAATTTAGATGATACTATCACTATTGCCTATAAATTTTATAGAGAAAATTTAATGACTCAAGGTCAGTATCCCTTTTCAATAACATATCAAATTAGTTATGCTTTAACTAATTCACATCATAGTATTGAATTTAAAAATACCGATCGAATTTATTTAGATAATTTATTCTCGGATGTAGCTAAAGTAGGAACTAATTTTAGAAACAAATTACGACCTTTACCTGCTATTCAATATCCCATTAGCACCAAAAGACATTCATTTTTGGATTTACCCAGCTCTTCGACACAATCACCATTACTTCGATCTCAATCATTTAGTCAACCATTTAGTATGAATCCACCAACTGAAACAATAAAAATTACAGAACCTTAATTAACAATTAATCAATCGAAAACTGAAAGAAAATTAGATAATATTGAGAATCAAGTTAAGCAACTCACTGAATATATTCAGAAAATATTATGAGTGTATCCCAACAATTAGCTGAATTAATTCAACAACAACAAGTATTTGCAGATAAAATTACTAATATTTTAAAACAACAAGAAGATTTAAATAGTTCAGTTCAACACTTATTTCAAAAAAAAAGTTCACTTCAATTTATAGATATATGAATCAATTGGATAAGCGCTTAGAAAATATCGAACATCATATTGAAAATAATAGATCCGCCCATTTGGTATCAGAGCTTACAAGTCATCCTCATGGTTCTAGTTTCGAATCGCACTAACAACCCAGTAGCTTTCGCGGAACTATGGGGAGATAAAGCCATAGCCTGTGGTGTCGTAATGATCTTGCGCCCTCAGAAGCATGGTGGATTTATAAGATTTGATTCCACCCTAACCCTAACTCGTATTTTCGTTAGCAAAGATTTTAGAATATTAGTAATTTTATCTGCAAATACCTGTTGTTGTCGAATTAATTCAGCTAATTGTTGGGATACACTCATAATGTTTTTGGGCGGATCTATTATTTTCAATATGTTGTTCAATATTTTCTAAGCGTTTATCTAATTGATTCATATATCTATAAATTGAAGTGAAATTATCTTGAAATAAATGTTGAACTGAACTATTTAAATCTTCTTGTTGTTTTAAAATATTAGTAATTTTATCTGCAAATACCTGTTGTTGTTGAATTAATTCAGTTAATTGTTGGGATACACTCATAATAATAGATTTTCGATTGATAGATTTAATATAAGGAGTTTTTAATGTTATATAATGTAGATATTGACAAAAGGGATTATATATTTTTAAAAAATTGTTTCCACGTATAAATGGTAATCCTGATTCTTGTTGATAAATAGAAGGTACAGCAAAAACATAATTTTCAATAATTATCTGATTATTATGGTATTAATGAAAGTAGACCAAGACTTTGCATACATATATATATATATATATATGTATGCAAAGTCTTGGTCTACTTTCATTAATACCATAATAATCAGATAATTATTGAAAATTATGTTTTTGCTGTACCTTCTATTTATCAACAAGAATCAGGATTACCATTTATACGTGGAAACAATTTTTTAAAAATATATAATCCCTTTTGTCAATATCTACATTATATAACATTAAAAACTCCTTATATTAAATCTATCAATCGAAAATCTATTATTATGAGTGTATCCCAACAATTAACTGAATTAATTCAACAACAACAGGTATTTGCAGATAAAATTACTAATATTTTAAAACAACAAGAAGATTTAAATAGTTCAGTTCAACATTTATTTCAAGATAATTTCACTTCAATTTATAGATATATGAATCAATTAGATAAACGCTTAGAAAATATTGAACAACATATTGAAAATAATAGATCCGCCCAAAAACATTATGAGTGTATCCCAACAATTAGCTGAATTAATTCGACAACAACAGGTATTTGCAGATAAAATTACTAATATTCTAAAATCTTTGCTAACGAAAATACGAGTTAGGGTTAGGGTGGAATCAAATCTTATAAATCCACCATGCTTCTGAGGGCGCAAGATCATTACGACACCACAGGCTATGGCTTTATCTCCCCATAGTTCCGCGAAAGCTACTGGGTTGTTAGTGCGATTCGAAACTAGAACCATGAGGATGACTTGTAAGCTCTGATACCAAATGGGCGGATCTATTATTTTCAATATGATGTTCGATATTTTCTAAGCGCTTATCCAATTGATTCATATATCTATAAATTGAAGTGAACTTTTTTTTTGAAATAAGTGTTGAACTGAACTATTTAAATCTTCTTGTTGTTTTAAAATATTAGTAATTTTATCTGCAAATACTTGTTGTTGTTGAATTAATTCAGCTAATTGTTGGGATACACTCATAATATTTTCTGAATATATTCAGTGAGTTGCTTAACTTGATTCTCAATATTATCTAATTTTCTTTCAGTTTTCGATTGATTAATTGTTAATTAAGGTTCTGTAATTTTTATTGTTTCAGTTGGTGGATTCATACTAAATGGTTGACTAAATGATTGAGATCGAAGTAATGGTGATTGTGTCGAAGAGCTGGGTAAATCCAAAAATGAATGTCTTTTGGTGCTAATGGGATATTGAATAGCAGGTAAAGGTCGTAATTTGTTTCTAAAATTAGTTCCTACTTTAGCTACATCCGAGAATAAATTATCTAAATAAATTCGATCGGTATTTTTAAATTCAATACTATGATGTGAATTAGTTAAAGCATAACTAATTTGATATGTTATTGAAAAGGGATACTGACCTTGAGTCATTAAATTTTCTCTATAAAATTTATAGGCAATAGTGATAGTATCATCTAAATTGGGTGATTTTAAAGGTATTTCTAAGTTTAATCGAGTGTTGAATTTGATTTTTCCATAGGCTAAATTTCCATTCATCATTCCAATTATCTGATCATTTAGATTAGTCATTCGTTCATCTATAATGGCCATTCTAATGGGTGAATTAATTCCTTCTTGAAAAGTTGATTTTAATAAGATTTGGATAGCTGATAAATGAATATAACCAATTTTAAGTCTCTTATTTTCTGGTATCTTTTTTAATTGTCTACTTATTTGTTCTTGATCTATTGATCTATTAAACTAATTCTAATATGTCCATTACATTGATTCATCTGAATGGGTGTTTCATGAATCATTTTTCCAAAGTAAATTATATTTTGTCTATCAAATAAATTAGTTATCCTTGATGACTGGATATCTTGTCCTGATTTTAAATTTAATTTTGTTTTAGCTATTTGTTTTTGTTTATCTTGTTTCAATAATGTATTTAAATGAAATGTTCCTTGACTTTCTTCTAATTCTAAAGTATCTACATCGAGTATTTTGGATGAATCTTTTTCTTTACTAGTCATAATATATTATGAATGTGAATTCTATGTAATTGTAATGATCTAATTAATGAATCTTTTTCATTTATAAATGTATGAAAGATTCGTCTGACCAGATCTAATTCTAAATGTAATTCATTTAGATCTGAGATATTTATATTTTCCGAGGTATGAGTTTCAACATATTGAATTAATCTCTTTGCAACATTGATCATATGTAATCGAGTTGATTCTATAGATGGTTGTATTTTTTGAATATATCGTTCTAATTGGTGACAAATAGAACAATTTTTCATTGATATAATTTATAATTAATATCATATTTCTCATAATTGTAAGTAAACCATTCGAGAAATTTATCTCGAAAGATTAAACAATGTATATATAAGTAATCACTTATTTTAGTGGTAAGTCCAAAATGATAGATAATAATTAAAAAATTAATTAGTAAATCTGGATCTAACACGAAAAAAAAATTTCAATAAATTTAATCAGAACTTGCATAAATAATAAAGAACAAAATAACATAAATAAACAGAGTATGAGGGATGAATGCATGATTAACTGATATAATATTGCATTTCATGTTTATAATGCTGTAAGTCTTTTTGTAAATTATGATAAACAGCTTTGCTTAATGCTAAAGTTTAATTTAATTCGTGACAACTAGGTAAATAAAGCATATAGGGTGCATTTGAAAGAAGATTGATTTGATTAGTTAATTGATCTATTTGATTCTTATATTCTTGTAAAAGATGTTCAGTATTGGTAATCATAATTTTTAATATTCGAATATTATTAAAATACATAATAAAGATCTTTTTATTTAAAATAGAGTGATACAGATACAGCTAGAGCTTAATCTATAATCTTTTTAATACGTTTGATATACATTTGGCATAAATCTTTAGTAATTTCCTTGAGATCTTAACCGTGTTGAATCATTTTTGCATAATGATAGATTTGCTCAGAATTGTTGTTAGCATAGGCTTGCTTGTTTTGTGCATGAAAAGTGATAAGTTGTTCATCAATTTTATCTTTGCTTTCATAAAGTTCCTGAATAGTGCGTTTCAAAGCTTGCCTAGTTTGAAAATATCCCATTATCTGAAAAGCAAAACAAATCTTAATCAATTAATTTGTTAATTTCTGTATATAATTCTTTGCGATGAATTAAATTATTTCGTATTTGTGTTTGAAAAAAGAAAATAATTTGTTGTCTTGAACAATATCTGCTTGATTATATGGAGTAATAGGAGTTTGCTCGATGTATAATTGCTGCTGTTGTATAATATGATTAAAACATTCAATTCTATGATAACTTAAATCAATGGATTCTTTTAAAAATTGTTTTTGTTCAAAGTATGATCTAATGTCTCATAAAGCTATAAAAAACTTAGTAAAGAAAATGAATGATAAAAGAAGATGATTGATGATTATAAGGATTTGAATCCTATATGAATAAAATGAATAAAACAGTTGTGATGAAGAAAGTAAACAAATTTCTCATACATTATGAAAGCCTAACACCAAACTCAGGTAAGCGGCGAGAGAAAGGTATTTGAGAAAGAGTATTTAATTTCTACATGAAGAGAACAGTTACAATGGATGCCTTATATAGGCAAGAAAAAAGACTTAACCTAAAACCGAAGGAATCGGTTAAAGTAAAAGTGAAAAGTGACAAGAAAAAAAGAAAAGTAAGATTCGTTCTTAAAAGACTAAAAAGTAAAAAGAAAAAAGAAAAAAGTAGACATGACTAAAGAATCTACACTATTTTACATGATTTGTCAATTTTACTGACACTTTCTTTTGTCTAAATTGTTGTCTACATCTGCCGACACTTTGGTTGAATTATTCTTTAATAATAGCTTCAATGGATTTACTATCTTCTGACTGCTGAGAGGTTGATACTTGATTGGTGCATAGCGAACATTTGTTCAGAGGTTGATACTTCAACTGTTGACACAGGGCCTATTTCCATGTAGGATTTAATACTGCAAAAATATCGTCAAGAGCAATGAACATCTTAATAAATTGTTGAATAATTTGTTGTACATCGGTGGTGATTGTTGACTTGTACGCTGAAATCATCATTGTATTGTTTCCTTTATAATTGAGCTTGACAGTGGAGTCTTCTCGAATTCTGTTTGCTTGGATGAATACACCTTCTAAACATTGAAGATTCAAATGATTGATTAATTCCCAATCAAATGGATGCTTGGGAGATTCATCAATGCTTGGGTATAAACCATTGTTGATGCCTATTTGAATAAATGCAATGCATTCGAGTTTAATTTCTCCATCTTGTAGATCACCAGAAGTAAAAATAAGGTAACTGCTCCATATTTTGAGAAATATTTCACGATCCTTTACAAATCTATCTTTGTAATTCTTTACCGCCTGAATAAATCCAGAGGGAAATTCTGAAAGAAATGTTAACTGAAGTAGATAAATCGTATCAATGAGTCCACTCTGAAAAAAGAGATATATAGTAAGTAGATCGGCCTCGGGTAAAATAATTGCCTTAGGTCCATATTTGTCTCAGTTCTGGGGATAATACTGGTAGATCTTTGATTCATCTGTCCAATTGTTGAGTGCTTGAAAAGATTCGTAGAACATTTTTGGAGTCAATTTTAATGCTTCCAATTGTATTTCCTTTATGGGTATAGAATTGATGCGGTCCATATTAGGAGAGCGTCCTAACGATATCATCCGGCTTATTGGTGATGGAGTTTTTTTCCAATACTTATTTATAATGGGTTTTTAATGCTGGCTGTTTAAATTCTTCAAAGGCTTTTTCTGCTTCCATGCATGAATTAAAACTTTTGTGTATAATTCATGTTCGTCCGGTAATATGTACAACTGCTTTATGCCATTTATCATACAATCCGGCCATAGGTCCATTGTAAATGACATAGGTTTTTCCTTCAGTATGATCTTGTTTCTTTTGAGATACGGTGGTTGGAGGGTTTGGATTTTGTTGAGTAATTTGAGATGGTGTAATTAACTGAATGGGTTCTGTAGAAGTGGGTTTAGAAAGATCTAAAGGTTGGGTTGAAGAAGATGGTTGTGCATTGGTCTGGTTTTGTTTGAGGAGTTGAATAGTGGTTCTTAACTGGTTAATTTCTTTGGTCGTAGATCCAACTTATTGTTGTAGGTTGAGTAATTCAAGTTCTTTCTGATATAATGCTTCTTCTAATTTGACGATAGCTGCTTCCATTCTCCGGTCAGAATATCTGCAAGATAATTGTTAGAAGATTGAATGTATTTAATAGTATAATTATATTGGCTTAATTCAAGTTTCCATCGAATAAGCCTTCCTTGATTATAATTTGTCCTTATTGTATACTTGCTGAATCCACATAAATACTTCGAATCCGTTTGCACTTGAAATGCAACGGGTAATAGATCCATTCTCCACTTCCTCAAAGTTTTGAGAAGGGCTACTATTTCCTTTTCATGAGTTGTATACTTGAGTTCAGAGGAACGAAAACTCAAGTTCCATTGATATATTTGCATAGTAGATGCTTTTTTGTATTGGGTGGTTTTGCCAAAAGACACCCTGCCCATGTATCCATACTGGCGTCAGTTTGCACCAACGGTGTATCCATCGACAGATAATTATATAAGATAAGAAGATGTTTACAGAGAGTTTTTAATTTCTGAACTGCAATAGTATCTTGCTCCGTCCAAGTCCATTGATGCTTGGGACTACATTTGAGTTGTAAACCCTTGTGTTTTGTAGCTAAATCTTTCAGAAATCCTTGATCAGAAATATAATTTAACAGTCCTAAAAATTGTTGTACATGTCTTGGATTGGTTAATTTATCAAGAAATTCTTGTAATTTTATGAGTATATTGGGTTGTAATTTTAAATAACCATTATTAAATTCAATTCCTAAATATTCTATATTTTGTCGTGCAATTTTAGCCTTTTTTTTGCTAAGAATGATTCCTTTATTTTTACAACGTTCTAATACAATTTAAACCTTTTTCAAATGATCTAATTTATCCTGATTAGAATAAATGATTATATCATCAATATAAACGAAAGTAAATTCCTCTAATCTTAATAGATTATTATCCATAAATCTTCGATAAATACTAGGGTCTTGTTTTAATCCAAAAGGTAATACATTCCATTGATAATGTTTTTGTAGAGGACAAGAGAATGCCATTAAATCTTTTGTATTATCATGTAATCTAAGTTGCCAATATCTTGATTTTGCATCTAACGTAGTAAACCATTGATGTCCTTTTAATTTATTTATAATATAATCTTTTCTAGGTAATTTATAAGCATCTCGTATTGTTGCTTCATTTAATTTTTTATAATTAATAACCATACGTCTTTACAGAATTATTTACATAAAAGTCTGGAGCTGAATGTTTACTATAGCTAGGTGACATTAATCCTTTATTTAATAATTTGGTACATTCATGAATATATTCTTGAACATCGATTTGCGAATATGGAATGTTATTTTTAACATTTACTTCTTGATGTGGATTTTTAAGTTTTATTTCAATTAATTCTTGATTTGTGTTTTTAATAGGATCTAATGGATTTTCACTACATACTTGATCTAATAAAGTTTCAATTTCAAGTTGGAAAATAGTATTAGACATTCATTTTCGGATTTATCCAGCTCTTCAAAACAATCACCATTACTTCGATCTCAATCATTTAGTCGACCATTTAGTATAAATCTACCAACTGAACCAATAAAAATTACAAAACCTCAATTAACAATTAATCAATCAAAAACTGAAAGAAAATTAGATAATATTGAGAATCAAGTTAAGCAACTCACTGAATATATTCAGAAAATAATATGAGTGTATCCCAACAATTAGCTGAATTAATTCAACAACAATAGGTATTTGCAGATAAAATTACTAATATTTTAAAACAACAAGAAGATTTAAATAGTTAAGTTCAACAATTATTTCAAGAAAATTTCACTTCAATTTATAGATATATGAATCAATTAGATAAGCGCTTAGAAAATATCGAACAACATATTGAAAATAATAGATCTGCCCATTTGATAGTTCAGTTCAACACTTATTTCAAGAACATTTCACTTCAATTAGATTTATAAGATCTGATTCCACCCTAACTCTAACACGTGTTTTCGTTAGCAAAGTGGTATCAGAGATTACAGGTCATCCTCATGGTTCTGATTTTGAATCGCACCAATAACCCGGTAGCTTTCGCGAAACTATAGGGAGATAAAGCCATAGCCTGTGGTGTCGTAATGATGTTGCGCTCGCAGAAGCAAAGTATTATTTACATATATATATATATATATATATATGTATGTATATATATATTTATGTATGCAAAGTCTTGGTCTACTTTCATTAATACCATAAAGGCTTAGCTTTACATCATAATAATGCAAGTTGTAATAAGCGTTAGGTAACTATATATATGCGTGATTCACCTTTTAAAATTGAAGTAAAACCATGGACAATTTAGCAGATATTCCAACGGAATTAATAGCATCAGATGATAATCTAGTGTTGCGGTCTAAACAGAACAATATAAATTAAATTCTATCTAGATCAATTAGAGGCAAGCGCACCCCGTCGACAAGTAATATAAATCGGTAAGAACCGGATATCGTATCCAAGGGAAAATCCAACACGTAAGACAATTAAATTAAACGATGAAAAATTACTCGAACACTCAAGAATTGATTGATTTGAAAATAAAATAAATTAAAGTAAGC
>JANQAP020486261.1:0-15322 GCA_026874005.2 Erythroxylum coriaceum | reverse complement strand
TTTATTTAATTTCAATTTATGATTATTTACAAAATATTAAAAATGTCTTCAAATTTGTAATAAATTAAAATAAATTCATTTTTAACACTTATACTAATTATAACTTTCAAAATTAAAATTTGTTACTAAATAATACAAGCTATCAAAAATAATTCGTCAAAAAATAACTTAAAAATTGTAATAAATTAAAATAAATACGTTTATAAAAATTATTAAATTAAAAATTATATTTCGTCACTAAATACTATTAGCTACCAAATAAAATTCGTCACAAAAACTAATTCACTACGTATAAACAACGTCGGTAAAAAGTTTTTGCTACAACCAACATTTCGTAGCTAAATCTTTTTTGCTACCAAAAAAAATTGTCACAAAATCATATTAACGACCAAAGCTACTTCGTCATAAAAGGTTTTTACCTACGTTTAGGAAACGTCTCTAAAAATATTTCCCTATAGGAAGAACTGGTAGCTAAACGTTTTTTGCTACCAAAACTAAATCGTCACTAAAAATAAATACCAACGCGTAATAAATACCAACGCGTAAGGTTTCGTGGGAAAAGACTTTTATCTACCAAAAGGAAACGTCGCGCAAAACCATCATTGACGTTTCTCTCTATCATCGGTGATAAGTTTTTCTGACGAATTATTTTTGTCGCAGACATGTTTTCGCGACGACTTCTGTGAAACGTCGTTGATGTTGTTTTGTTACCAGGATTCGGCGACGATTGGGGTGACGAAATGAAATCGTCACACATTAATAATTGCGACGATTTGTCCTTCTTTAGCGACGATTAAATTTGTGGCTAAAAACCCAGTTTGTTATAGTGATTTATGGTCATATTTAGTGTATATTAGTAACAAATCATACTTACCTTAGTTATGGGAATTTCAATACTATTATGTTTATTTATGAATCAGAAGGCAACATTAACGTCTTCAGTGGCAACGGTGAAAATTATAAATGTTGAATCAATGAAATGGCTTGGTCATACCTTAAATGGAGCATACTTACTTAGGATAATAATCAATCAAATAATATGAATTTGAGGAAGAAACTAGATAGATCCATAGTTAAAACCAGCGAATGAATGCCTTCCCTAATTCTTAGGGAAAAAAATGGATATTATTTTATATTTGATCATAACTCTATCAAGGTTCGATAGGAGCACGAGATGGGAAGAAGGTACTCACCCTTTAAATTTAGCAATTTGTTATTTAGTGTTATGAGTCCTAAGGAAGCATTTATTGAAGTTGTTGAAACTTCAGTTCAAGGTAACTCCTTAGATTCATATACTAAGAAACTCAAAGTCATCAAATTTGAGATAAGAAAAGACAAGTGCTTTAAAAATAGGGATATTAAGTGAGATGTAATAAAGGCAAAAAAGGATTTGAATTTCGTGTAGGACATCCTTTACGCTACTCCACTAGATAATGGCCTCAAACCTTAAAAGAAAGATAAGTCAAGGTCTTAAATAGGAACTCCTTGACTTGGTAAAAGCTAAGAATGAATTGACGTAAGGAAGAAGACTTTAACGCCAAATTCTTTTATAGTGCTATATTTCATAGAAAAACTAGTAGTTTCCTACTAGAAAAGTATATCATCTCCAATGCATCATTCCTAAATATTTCTTCTTTTATGGATGAACCCTTTTGCAGAATTAACATTGATTAAGCTCCTTTTGGTCTCAAAGCCAGTAAAGCTCTAAGCCCTAACTGATTTAATGTTTTCTCTTTTCCAAAAATCCTAAAATTTGGTAGGGAACATAAGCAACCTGGAAAATTTTTTAAGAAATCAACAATTTCTTTAAATTTTTGCTTCTTAAGATTGCTAGTCTTATTATTTAATGACATTCCTTTGATTTTATACAGGGATAAAATTTATAAAATATTTTCTAAGAAGCTGGCAAAAGACTATCATAAGCATTCAAAGTAGGAGTACTGAAGATAATATTCTCCTAGCTCAGAAATTGCTAAAAAACTTTCACAGGAAACAAAAATTAACTGCACGATGAAGGTTCATTTTCAAAGTCTACTGAAAGGAGGATTTTAATCTCTTCATTGATAGCTCTCATGTTTTCTCCTTGTTTTTTGAACCAACTCATCCAATGGTTCGTTACTCCTTCTTATGGAATCCTAATTGACGGGAAATCTACGTCAATTTTTAAAGGAGAAAAAGGTCCCCAACATGACGACCCTTTTTCTCCATACTTACATGTCACATGTATGGAAGACACTACTAATCTTCATTTGTAGGAAGATAAGAAGTTGTAATGAGTTTAGATTTCACTCTAGAATAAATTTGTTTAACTTATATTTTGCAGACGATTTACTTCTCTTAGAACTTAATCGTGTTTCAATTTCTTATTTCATTAAAGATTTAAAGTACTTTTAGATGGTTTTGGAATTGAAAGTTAATCCTAGTAAAAGCTTCATTTACGTGTTTAGTGATAAACCAAAACAATAAAAAGGGTGATTCATCTTAATTACTAGGTTCTGAGAGATTTTTCACTTCCTAGTCTTTTGCAATTATTCTACTTAAATTGCTGGCCAGCCCTTTAGCTATCATCATTTCTCTTATCCTTGAAGTAGTTTGGTAGTGATCTAATGTGAAATTTTCGAGATTTGATTGAAAGTAACAAAATATGAAAAAAATGGTTGTGTGATAGTTAAACAATAACGTATGGAAATAAATGATAATTTTCAAATTATAAAAGAAACAAAGAGAAGAATTCTAATGTAATTAACTCTATTTTAATTTTAAAGAAAATGTTAACCGATGTATAAACTAATTAAAATGGATATATAGTTTGTGTTTTATTTAAATTTATTTGTTAACATTTTCTTATTTAATTAGGACTCTTATTAAGATTTTTATTTACTATGCTATAAAATTTTTTTTTTATCAGAGGAGAAACATTATAATATTACTAACTTTTCTCTTTTCTTTTCATTGCATCAAATATTAACATTTAACAATTATACCTAATTATACAGCCATTAATTTTTGGTGGTCTTCATGGTTTAACCCCAATGTTATCAAAAATACACTAATAAAATTTTTAGGTGTGCATAAGTAGTTTAAGTAATATTAACCTTAGTGGCCAAAAAAATAAATTCTTAAGTTTTTCTATAAAGATTTATGATTTTTAGCAATAAAAAAGAAATTAATTGAATAAAAAAGAAATTAATTGGTATTACAACCCTTCACAAGGCCTTTTGGGAGGCTCAGTGGTATCAGAGCCACCAGGCAACGCCAGGGTTTGCCTAACGTCGTGAGTTCGGATCCCTGAAAACAATGTGCGAATGGAGTCACAGTTAAGTGCCCAATGGGCCCCATCTACTGATGTAGGATGGAGCGGGGGTTATATTTAGGATTTGGTATTATAACCCTTCACAAGGCCTTTTGGGGGGGCTCAGTGTATATTTAGGATTTGGTATTACAACCCTTCACAAGGCCTTTTGGGGGTCTCAACGGTATCAGAGCCACTAGATAATGCCTGGCTTTGCCCAACATTGTGAGTTCGAATCCCAAAAAAATAATGTGGGAATCGAGCCACAGTTAAGTGCCTAGTGGGCCCCATCTGTTGACGTAGAATGGAGCGGGGGGTATATTTAAGATTTGGTATTACAACCCTTCACAAGGTCTTTTAAGGAGCTCAATGGTATTTAGGATTTGGTATTACAACCCTTCATAAGGCCTTTTGGGGGGCTCAGTAGTATCAGAGCCACTAGGTAATGCATGGGTTTGCCTAACGTCGTGAGTTCGAATCCTAGAAAAATAATGTGGGAATGGAGCCACAGTTAAGTGCCCAATGGGCTCTAATACCGCACCAGGGACCCTGAAGGGCACACATGGAAAGTATGATAACCAACGGGCTAAAACAACACCTTTGAGAAGACCATCGACTAACCAAAGTCGGAATGTAGGATACTGAGGTGTCAGGTAGACTATTGTGGATCAACACCGGAACCTTGTGACTATCGGTAAGTTCCAGGTATGATAGCGAGACAACAAAGCCCTTCTCTCCACGAGCACACAACTCTCAAGCCTTCCTCTTAGGAACCTTACACTTTCATAACTATCTTTCCCCTTTTGAAACAATAGTCTCAACAGTACCTACACTCTTTCCCCGTTAAACTCTAACCTCACAACGGAATTGTTTTAAGCACAGTCACAGACTGTCTTACACTTTTTGATACACAAGATTCTCAGAAGAGGTGAGTGTAGAGCATATTTGTCTCTATATCAGGACAGATAGTAACATGCACTCAAGACTTAAGTTTTTAGGAGAGGGAGAACTTAGATTAAGAATCATTCAAACTCATATTCATATTATCAAACTCAAATTCAGCATACATTTTGTGTTGAATTCAACGTACTTACAACGAAGGAGAAGCCTTGCTTTTATAGGCGAAACAAGGGGCATAAAAGTAAATCTTTTTAGAGACACACTTATTACAACTTTAGAAAAGAGAAGTACAATCATTACACCTTTAAGAAAGCTACTTTAAAAAAATAAACAACTTTTCTAAA
The DNA here is from genome assembly GCA_026874005.2 of Erythroxylum coriaceum. Lineage (NCBI taxonomy): Eukaryota > Viridiplantae > Streptophyta > Magnoliopsida > Malpighiales > Erythroxylaceae > Erythroxylum > Erythroxylum coriaceum. Next base: position 10,786 of record JANQAP020486261.1, on the reverse strand, counting down.
AGAAAATATTAACGTGATAAAAAGGAATCTTGTATAGTAGTTTGTGGGTCACAAAGATTCTCCTTTATTAAAAGACTCAAATGAAAAAACAAACTCCTAAAAGAAGAGTCCCATAATGGAGACATTCAATGTATTAGTTGTCACGGATTGGATGGAGAGTCTGGATTACTTGAACTGTCAGAATTTCCTGGAGGAGTTGGTTGATATCTTAGAACTTAGGAAATTGCATTAGTCAAAATAAAGGAATAAAATGATGTAGAGAGGCTGAAAGCAATAAGATAGGTTTAGAAGGTTGAGAAAGAAAATTAATAAGTATATTATGATGGCCTTTGATGTGGCGGATGGAGAATTTATAGTGAGAAAACCATTCCTGCCAATGAGGCAATTGACTATTAGGAAGATGTTTCTTGGGTTGAGCGAGAATCTTAAGGAAGGAAGTGTTATCCATTTCAACGACAAAGTGATAAGGTGTGAGGTGGAAGGCAAACTTTTCAATGCCTCTTTTAACTGTTAAGATTTTTTTAGAACTGATATGATAATGACATTCAAAGGATTGAAATTGTCCACTTGCATGTCCATAATAATGATGATTGCCATTGATTTCTTCAAGAAACACAGCACCCTAATAATTGTCACTAGCAACTGTTTGTAAAATGCGTTGTCCCTTATCAGGAATTTTTAAGGGTGGAGGATCTTGACAGATGTGTTTCAGATATTGGACAACCTTTGTTTGTTCTTCTATCCAAGGTGGTGGATTCTTTTTCAGTAACTTGGATAATTATGAAATATAAGCTGCCATGTGTGGTATAAACTCTCGGATGTAGTTAACAATCTTGAGAAATTGTTGTATCTATTTAACAGTGAGATATTTATCGGGAAAGTGTAACAACTCTTGTGTAATATGTGGATAGAATCCATCTTTGAAATGCATACCCAAAAATTCAATTTCATTACTACCAATGACGCTTTTAGAGGCGGAAAGCATAATGCCATACTGTTTACTAGGATCCAAGAATTGTTGAAGTAAAGCCTAATGTTCCTCATGGGTCTTTGAGAACAGGAGAATGTCATCAATATAGACTATTGCATTGTTAAGGATAGGCTCATAAATCTTAGTCATGGTTCGTTGAAATAGTGATTGTGTGATTTCAAGTCCAAATGGCATAACGGTCCATTGGTATTGTGGATTGGAAATGTAGAATGTTGCTTTGTATTGCTCACTGGGATACCCAATTGCCAAAATCCTACTTTAAGAATAAACTTGGAAAAGATAACAACTTCTTTGAGAAATAGTACCTGTGTACTATTTTTGGAAGAGGAAACTTGTCATCTTGCAGGAATGCATTCAGAGGCTTATAATCAATGACTAATCTCTTTTTACCGTGCTTTTGCTTCAAGCGTTTGTTGACATAAAACGCCTGGCAAGCCTAAACTAACTTTGTAGGCTTAATAAGTCCTTGATTAAGAAGGATAGCGCACTCATCTTGTGCAAGCTTTAGATCATCATGATTTATCCTTAGATGTGTGGCTTTTGTAGGATTGATATCCTAACTCTTTTTGAAAGGTAGACTTATGAAAAAGTCAGTATTTTTCTAAAGAGGATATAGGTGATTAAATTGTGCATTTGATTCAACAATTTGATTCAGGACAGTATTCCAGTAGTTTATCTCGTAGTGTTGCATATGGTGTAGGAACTTGAGAAAGTTCAAACACATTTTTTATTTCAGTGTATGGATTGAAAAATGATCGATACCTGAGGCCTGTGGGTAGGATCTGTAAAGGTGAGGCTTTACTACATACATCCATACTAATGAGAATATCTGGGCCAGGTAGATTGCTTCCAAACACTTTAGTCCAAACTGTACACTGTGGAAAGAATTGAATTTCGATATTTCACTTTGTAATAAACCCGATCTTGAATGAATTACCATCTGCAGCTGTAAAATATTCATCATGTAAAGTTTATGACTCAGAGGGTAATATGTTAGGCTCCATGGTCGCACGACTGGATCCAATATCTATAAACCCAATAGCTTTGATGTGTCTATCATATTTATCTTGTAAAAGGAGTTGGATCTGGACATATAGTCTTTGAACTGGAGTACAATCCAATTTGATATAGGTATGTTGCCATAGCATGTATAAAGAATCATGAGACGATTCTTCTTCAGAGGTCGTAACAGAAACAACAAACTTTGTATCTTCATCTTCAGTTGATTGTCCCTCAATAAGATCTTCAAAATTATTAGAAGGATGAATAGGTAAAATGGATTACATTTGCTTCAATAACTTGATATCTTTTTTGCTTTTGTGAGGACAGGTTCGTGCAAAGTGTCCTGGTTGTCCATAGAGAAAACATCGTTCAGCTTTCTAAGAAGGATGGGATCTTTTCTTGAAGAATCAAATAATCTTTCTTTTTGTTTCATCTTTTCTGATATATGTTTTCCTTAAAGGCTTGTGGCCTTCCATTTGTCTGCGGAACTTTCTTCTATGATAGGCTTGCCTGTAATGAAAACTTATATCCCTCTTTCAACTCCTACAAGAAAAGATGCCAAAATAGGACTACCACCTTTGTGTTGTCCATAGAGAAAACATCGTTCAACTTTCTAAGAAGGATGGGATCTTTTCTTGGATACTCGAACAAACTTTCTTTACATTCCATCTTTTCTTATATATGTTTTCCTTAAAGGCTTGTATCCTTTCATTTGTTTGTGGAACTTTCTTCTATGATAGGCTTATTTGTAGTAACCTTTCTTCTTATCACTACAATCACATTTCTTCTTATCTTTGCACTTAATCTGAAGATAAGGCTTTTTGCAAGATTGTTTGAGAGTTGGACCACCTTTAACAATATTCTTGAATAAGGTATGTTGGTCACATAACTTATCAAGAGAAGCTAGAGCAAGCTGGTAGATTTCTCTAAGAGATATATTAGCCATATCTCATTGTAAAGAAACTATGGTCCTTTGTAACTCTGGTTACAGTTGATCTGGAAGGGATGAGATAAAAGTATATTGAAGATTTACATCATTCCTTCTATTCAAAAGATAGTACCTTTCCGTCAAACGTTTGTAATGCTTCTATATATCATGCTTGTCAAGTGAACAACATTTCATTGCAAAATACTCCTGACTGATCTGCTTATCAATCAGTTGAAAGTTACCAATGAATTCCTTATAAATTAGTCCAAAAAGAGCTCCGGCTGTAGTGACTTGTATATACTGAAGTTGTTAATATTCGCTTATACTTTGCCACCATTCTCGCAAAGTACCAGTGAAACGAGAAGTGAATTCAAACAAAATATCCGGTAAAGAATTATTAGGTTTGTTAATTTGAAGATCTATCCATGCACCGAATTCACACAGTCGATCTCTCCATTTCTTTGGTGGAAGATCATCAAAAGTAAACCAAAGTCCTAAATTAGGATTGGTTTGTGAAGTAGCCTGTGCAGCTGGCTGAGCTTATGGTGCTGGTTTAGGTTTGAAAGGTTCAGTGCCTATGGATTCTGCTTCACTTATTTCAGGTTCAACTTCAGTTGGTTCAGGCATAGTTATCAGAACTTATGCTAGGTCTGATAGATCAACTAGTTGGGCTGAAGAATTAGATGACGGTTCAGAGATCTATTTAGTTGATGACTAAAAAATTGTTGCAGAGACTTCAGAGGTTGGTGCAGAAACTCCAGAACAAGATTCTAACTTATCTGTTAGAGAAGATGAATCTTCTGTAGCATATGTAGGCATAAGAGCTATGAACTCTGTTAGAGGCACTTTATCCTTCCTAGTAGAGGTGGAAGGTTATAACTTCGGTGGAGAAGGAAGAGGAGTATGGATCTGTAATGGTTTACTTTACTAATTAACTGGTTCAGGTTTTCTGTATGAAGGTGATGGCTCAGGAACCTTTTCAGGCTTAGGCTTAGATTTTGGTTTTTTAGGCTTTGCTTGAGCTGCCTGAGGATGTATATACTTTCTAATCAAAGGATAATTGAACTTCAATACCTTTGAATAGTCAGGTTCTTCTAGATATTTCTGATACATAGGAGAAGTGTATACTAGATTTGTATTTGGAAATACTGAGGAGGACGAGCCATATATAGCTTTAGATTGCGCATTTTGCATATCAGCTTCTATTTATCGCACAATTCCTTGTATCTTCTCTATTTTGATTTAAAAATCAGGTCCAAGATAATATATAGCAATGTAATGTCGAAGTTCAACATCAAGTTGCTTAATCTGAGCTTTGTATGATTGGTACATTTGTTAGATCTGCTTAAAGACGGCGTCAACTTTATGATGAGTAGTATGACTCTATTGACTGATTCCTTCCTGAAGCTCAGATATAAGGGCTAGAGATAACCCTCATTGATTCATCAGTACTCCTGTGTAAAAAAGGGAAATCTTCCTCATGTGGCACTACCATCATGCACAGAATAGGAGTAGCAGTCATAATAGGAACTGCTGGCTTTGTGTAACAAGTAGAGGATTTCAGCATCTCACTAAAAGATCTAGGTTTGGATCTTTCAATAGTTAGACCAATAGATTTGCTGGAATCATCTGGATCTGAATCATCCTTGTGTGGATGATATTGTTGTATACCCTCGTAACGTGATTTAGATTTTTTCTTTCTTTTTCGTTGTCTGGCATACCATTCATCATCATCATCATCACTATCTGACTTAGGGCTGAGATAGACTTTACAATCAGGTTCGCACATAGATGGGTCAACATCCCATACAAAATGTCCACGATGATGGCTAACATAAACTGGATCTTCGTTAGATTTGAAATAATGAGTTGGAGGATCAGATTTACCTTCCGTATGTGAGAATACGGGTTGGATTAGAAAAATAGCCCCAGAAGTAGATGGTCCATTTGGATCTTCGTTGGGCTTTGCATAGATGGACTTAACCATTCCATCCTTTAGTGTCTTCAAAATCGGAGGAGTTGTTCTATGAAAAGAGTGTCAATGAGGCACATGGAACACCTTTTGGTAGTTATTGATCCATTTAGTTGGCATCAACTTTTCAAGTTTCACTACTGGTAGTTGCTTTAGGATTTGGAGAATAGTAGTCTTATCATTAGAACGATCAGCAACTATATAAAGAGCATCCGAAGTAGAATTTGGAAATTGAGGTCCAAAGTATGATTTTGCAGACGATAGATCATCTGGTGATGTAAAGTAGCCATGATGACTGTAGGATCTTGATTTGAATTTGCAGTTGTTCAAATAACATAAGATCATCCAACCTGATGTTGAAATTAGGTGCTACCGTCACTATGACACTTCCATTGTTAAGAGTAGTCTGCAAGGTACCAATCAAGGCGTTTTGTTACTTTGCATAGGCAGTGTCTAGAAGAGATATCCTGGTTGTAACAGGTATTCCCTTTCTTCCATGAAGTGTGAGAATAATGTGTATAGCCCCTACATAAAGATGTGTATGGTTGTGTTTTCTACAAAGGGAGATCAGCTCCTTCAGTATTTTAAGCTTCACATAATATTCTGCTATTGTAAATTTGAGACCACACTGTTCCAATTTAGAACTCTGGATGATTTCCTTAACTTTAGGATGAGATGTAGACAAGATAGTACATATACTCCTTGTCCAAGAACGATAATGAGAATATATACTGTATCGACTTAACAAAGGTAAAGAAGACTAACAAACACGATTTTCTACAGGAATACGAGTAATTTCTACTAGGTTTTCTATTTTATTAGACAACACACGTTTTACACTAGAAGGTAAACTAGACATAGACAAACTTGAAGATAAATGAAAAAGGTCGTTAGACACTGAGCCTGTTGGGGTATTACAACCCTTCACAAGGCCTTTTGGGGGGTTTGGTGGTATCAGAGCCACCAGGTAATGCTTGGGTTTGCCTAATGTTGTGTGTTCGAATCTGAGAAAAACAATGTGAGAATGGAGCCAAAGTGAAGTGCCCAATGGGCCCCTTTTATTGACGCAGGATAGAGCGGGGCTACATTTAGGATTTGGTATTACAACCCTTCACAAGGCCTTTTGAAGGACTTAGATGTGAAAGTGTAAGGTTCCTAAGAGGATGGCTTGAGAGTTGTATACCTGTGGAGAGAAAGATTTTATGTCTCGTTATTATAACTGGAACTTACCGATTTTTGCAAGGTTCCCTTGTTGATCCACAATAGTCTACCAGATACCTCAGTATCCTACTTTCTGACTTTAGTTAGTTGATGGTCTTCTCAAAGGTGTTGTTTTAGCCCGTTTGTTATCATACTTTCCCTGTGTGCCCTTCGAGGTCCCCGATATGGTATCAAAGCCATTATCATATCTTGGCCGACATTAACATTGTAACTCAGTACAGACTAAGTGAGTAGGGAGAGAGCCTATAAGATATGGAAAAACTGGCTAATGACCTTGTTCATTTATCTTCAAGTTTGTCTATGTCTAGTTTACCTTCTAGTGTAAAGCGTATATTATCTAATCGTATAGAAAATCTAGTAGAAATTACTCATGTTCCTGTAGAAAACCGTGTTTGTAAGTCTTTTTTACCTTTGTTGAGTTTGTACAGTATATATTCCCGTGATCATTCTTGGTCAAGGAGTATACGTACTATCTTGTCTACATCTCATCTTAAAGTCAAGGAAATCATCTAGAGTTCCAGATTGGAACAATATGGTCTTAAATCTACAACAACAGAACAATACGTGAAGCTTTAATTACCTAAGGAGCTGATCTCTCTTTGGAGAGAACACAACCATACACATCGTTATGTAGGGGCTATACGTCTTGTTATCACACTTTATGGAAGAAAGGGAATACCTGCTATAGCCATCTCTTCTAGACATTTCCTATGAAATATAAAAAAATGCCTTGATTGGTACCTTACTGACTACTCTTAACAATGGAAGTGTCATAATGACAATAACACCTAATTTCAACATCAGGTTAGATGATCCTACCTTATTTGAATGATTACAAGTTCAGATCCAGATCATTGGAGCAAATCAAGATCTTACAGCCATTATGGCTACTCTACATCACCAGATGATCTATCGTCTACAGAATCAAGCTTCGGACCTCAAATTTTCAAATTCTACTTCGAATGCTCTTTACATGGTTACTGATCGTTCTAATGATCAGACTACTATTCTCTAAATCTCAAAGCAACTACCAGCAGTGGAGCTTGAAAAGTTGATGCTAACTGAATGGATCACCAATTACCAAAAGGTGTTCCACGCGCCTCATTGACGCTCTTTTCATACAACAACTCCTCCGATTCTGAAGACATTAAAGGATGGAACTGTTAATTCCATCTATACAAAGCCCAACGAAGATCCAACTGGACCATCTACTTCTGGGGCTATTTTTTCTGATCCAACCTGTATTTTCACATACGGAAGGTAAATTTGGTCCTCTAATTCATTATTTCAAATCTAACAGAGATCTAGTTTATATTAGCCATCATAATGGAAATTTTGTATGGGATGTTGACCCATCTAAGTGGGAACCTGATTGTGAAGTCTGTCTCAACCCTGAGTCAGATAGTGACGAGATGATGAACAGTATGCCAAACAATAAAGAAGAAAGAAGAAAAAATCTAAATCTCGTTGAAAAGGTATACAACAATATCATCCACAGAAGGATGATTCTAATCCAGACAATTCCAACAAATCTATTAGTTTAATTATTGAAAGATCCAAACCTAGATCTCTTCGTGAGATGTTGAAATCCTCTACCTTTACATAAAGCCAGCAGTTCCTGTTATAACTCCTACTCCTATTCCGTGCATGATGGTAGTGCTATATGAGGAAGATTTTCCTTCTTTACGCAAGAGTTTTGATGAATCAATGAGGGTTATCTCTAACCCTTAAGTAACTTCACGAGGAACAGTTGTTTCTAATCCATTAGATAAAGTTCTGAACTGGCAGACATCGAATGTAGTAGCACAGAAGAAATTTCTTCAAAGAAATGATTCTAAGCTGGATAGAATCAGTCAACAGACATATGTTACTTATCATAAAGTTGATGTCATCTCTAAACAGATCCAACAAATGTATCAATCATACAAAGCTTAGATTAAGCAACTTGATGCTGAGCTTCGATATTACATTGCTACACATTATCTTGGACTTGATTTTGAACGTCAAAGTTAGAGAAATCGAGAAGATACAAGGAATTGTGTGACAAATGGAAACTGATATGCAAAATGCACAATCTAAAGCTGTATATGATTCATCCTCCTCAGTATTTCCAAATACACAGCCAGTGTACACTTCTCCTATGTATCAGAAGTATCCAGAAGAACCTGACTATTCAAAGGTATTCAAGTTTGACTATCCTTTGATTAGACAGTATATACATCCTCAGGCAGCTCAAGCAAAGCCTAAAAAGCAAAAATCTAAGCCTAAGCCTGAAAAGGTTCCTGAGCCATCACCTTCATGCATAAAACCTAAACCAGTTAACCAGTGGAGTAAATTATTACAGATCAACACTCCTCCTACTTCTCTACCAAAATTACAACCTTCCACCTCTACTGGGAAGGATAAAGCGCCTCTCACAGAGTTTATAGCAACTCTTATGCCTACACTTGCTGTAGAGGATTCCTCGTCTCAAACAGACAAGTCAGAAGCTTGTTCTGAAGTTTCTGCACCAACCTCTGAAGTCTCTGCAACAATTTCTAAGTCATCAATTGAACAGATCTTGAATCGTCCTCTGATTCTTCAGCCTAGCTAGCTGATCTATCAGACTTAGCACAAGTTATGATGACTATGCCTGAACCAACTGAAGTTGAACTTGAAATAAGTGAAGTAGAATCCATAGATACTGAACCATTCAAACCTGAACCAGTACTATAAGCTTAGCTAGCTGCACAGGCTACTTCACAGACTAAGCCTACTTCAAGACTTTGGTTTACTTTTGATGATCTTCCACTAAAAAAATGGAGAGATCGACCGTATGAATTCGGTGCATGGATAGATCTTCAAATGAACAGACCTAATAATCCTTTACTAGTTATTTTGTCTAAATTCACTTCTCGTTTCACTGGTACTTTACGAGAATGATGGCAAAGTATAAGCAAATATTAACAACTTCAGTATATTTAGGTCACTATAGTCGGAGCTCTTCTTAGAATAATTCATTAGGAATTCATTGGCAACTTTCAGTTTATTGATAAGCAAATTTGTCAGGAGTATTTTACAATTAAATGCTATTCACTTGACAAACGTGATATCCAAATGCATTACAAACGTATGACAGAAAGGTACTATCTTTTGAATGGATGGAATGATGTTAATCTTCGATATACTTTTATCTCATCCCTTCCAGATCAACTGCAACCGGAGTTACAAAGGAACATAGTTTCTTTATAATGAGATATGGATAATATATCTCTTGGAGAAATCTGCTAGCTTGCTTTAGCTTCTCTTGATAAGTTGTGTGACCAACATACCTTATTCAAGAATATCGTTAAAGGTGGTCTAATTATCAAACAGGTTTGCAATAAGCCTTATCTTCAGCTTAAGTGCAAAAATCATAAGAAATGTAATTGTAGTAACAAGAAGAAAGATTACTATAGACAAGCCTATCCTAGAAGAAAGTTCCGTAGACAAATGGAAGGCTACAAGCCTTTAAGGAAAACATATGTGAGAAAATATGGAACAAAAGGAAAGTTTGTTCGATTCTTCAAGAAAAGATCCCATCCTTCTCAAAAAGATGAACGATGTTTTCTCTGTGGATAACCAGGACACTTTGTATAAACCTGTCCTCACAAAAGTAAAAAAGATATCAAGTTATTGAAGAAAATGCAATCCATTTTACCTATTCATCCTTCCAATAACATTGAAGATCTTATTAAGGAACAATCAATTGAAAATGAAGATACAAAGTTTTCTATCTCTGTTTTAACCTCTAAAGAAGAATCATCTAATGATTCTCTCTACATGCTACAGCAATAGACCTGTATGAAGTTAGATCATACTCCAATTCAAAGACCATATGTCCAGATCCAAATCTTTAGACCAGATAAATATGATAGACCCATTAAAGTTATTGGGTTTATAGATATTGGATCCAGCTGTCCGATTATAAAGCCCAATATATTATTCTCTAAGTTATGGACTTCATATGATGAATACTTTACAGCTGCAGATAGTAAATCATTCAAGATTGGGCTTATTACAAAGAGAAAGATCATAATTCGATTCTTTCCACAGTGTACAGTTTGGACTAAAGTGCTTAAAGATTATAATTTGATTCTTTCCATAGTGTACAGTTTGGACTAAAGTGCTTGTAAACAATCTACTTGGCCTAGACATTCTCATTGGTATGGACATATATAATAAAGCCTCACCTTTACAGATCTTACCCACAGGCCTCAGGTATTGATCACTTTTTAGCCCAGATACTGACATCACAAAGTGTGCTATCTTTCTGAAGCAAAGATTGATTGAGCCCATAAAGTCAGATCAGGCTTGCCAAGCCTTCAATGCTCATAAATGTCTTAAGCAAAAGTGTGTTAGAAAGAGATTACATATGGCCTCCAAATGCTACTTGACCATTGCGTCGTAACGCTAGTCAAAATAAAATAACTAGACTACTACTGTAGCAATAGTGAGTCTAGGTCGATCCCACAGGGAGTGTTCAGTTAGCTTATGAAATGAAAATAATCGGTGTTTCAGAAAAATTGGGGGGGGGGTTTGGATTTTTGAAATAAGAAAATAAAATAAAACTAACTTGCAGGGAAATACAAAGGTTGAAGAAACTGCAATGATTCTGTCTCTTCGTGAGAGGTACTGCTAGAACTATATTGTT
>JANQAP020486192.1:0-15323 GCA_026874005.2 Erythroxylum coriaceum | reverse complement strand
ATCATAAAGGCCGAGGAGTTACCTGATAGCTCCTGTTTGACCTTCCAAAGCTTGTACTTTGGGCAGTCAGACTTCCTGTGCCCCTTCTTTTTACAAAAGAAGCATCTCATACTCTTAAGCTTATGTGGGCCCTTTGCAATGCTTGACTGTCCACTCTGAATCTAAGGAGAGGGTTTGGGTGTCTTACCCTTACCCTTACCCTTAGGCTGCTGGGGTTTGGCCTTCCCCTTGCCTTTCGCGACTACAAACATAGCTGAATGAGGAGTGCTCTTAATCTTCTCCTCTATTGCAGTACACCAGGAAATCAGGGCATTGATGTCTCAGGTCTCATCCTGTGAGATGTAGGACGTGGCCAACATCTCAAACTCTATCAGAAGAGTGTTTAGTGCCTGATGCACTATCAAGTCATCAGGGATCAGCATATCAAGTGTCTTCAGCCTGCTCTGAAGGTGCACCATCCGAATGATATAATCTGGCATGCCTCCCTCTTCAGTATACCTCGTGGAGAAAAGCTCCTTAATCAGTGCACTCTTCTCAGCATTAGAAGGGACCCTGTATCTCTGGGAGCTACTATTCGTAAACTCTCTTGCTATGGTCGTGTCCACAAGTCTGCTCAATAGGTGATCTAGTATCGACCTCCTGATGGTTAAATAACATAGCCTATTTGACCTTTTTTAGGTCGCCATAGCTGCTTGTCAGCTTCTGAGCTGACATATGTAAATGGTGGAGGCCGCTCGACGTGTATAGCCATGCTGATATCCGCAATCTCTAATGCGAACTCCACGTCCTTCTTCCACTTCTTGTAGTTGAAACCATTCAAGGTTTCAATGGTGACGACATTATTGTTCACTGAAAAAGTGACTGAAAAATAGAAAAAACAATGTCAAAATCAATATAAATGCAGGATAACAACGATACTTTAAAGCATTAAAAGTATTTATACCCAGAATCTGATCACACATATTATGAAACACCTTTAGGTTAAATGCATAATATATGCAATTAGACACTCACATAAAAGCGATCAAAGTACCAACCATTAACTCTCATAACACTACCACCTTTGGGTGAATGGATCATTAAAGCAACGGTCTTCCTCCATCAAATTCTTTTATGAACATCTCAAAACTTTATGTAAGGCTAACAGCTTTGGCCAGAATAACCAAACATAAAAACAAAGACATCCTTTAACATGTAAGTAGAACAATCCAAAATACTGACTTAAAAGGCCACTTTAGTGACTATATTCTCATCAGTATCCTAGAAGGTCCACCAACACAAGGCATACAACTTTATGTCATCCTCACATCCTATATGGGCATAATGCATGTGAAAATTAATTATAAATGCAAAAACTAAATGCACAGTCAAATAATCACATGCAAAAACTGAAAACATTGTCTTTAAAATTTATTTGAGATTTTATTTTAAAAAATCTCAATAAAAGTGTCCATCGTACTTTTCCAAATACCTAACCTACCACAAGAGACATAAAACAAGTGTCTCCCTTATGTGCTATTTGGAGTACAAAATGCACTCAAATTTGGCTTTAAAAAAGCTTTAAAACATTTTTCTAGAATCCAATTACCAATGTAATAAATCCAAAAAAAATTGAAAATTACTTTTAAAAATTCCTGAACTCGAAAACTGACCCAAAAATACCCGGGATAGCTTTATAGGAATTGAATTTTTTCCCTTTTTTATAGTCACTGTTCACTTCTGCACAGCTGACGTCAGTCGCTGACGTGGACAGCCACGTCAGTGCATGTGGGCGCAGACCCCTTGCGCGGGACACGTGCACCTGATATGTCTAGTGCGTGCGTGTCACATGCACCCACGTGCAGACGAGCGACTACTATGTGGAGCGTGCGTTGCACGCACCGCCACGTGTCCTGCATCGCCCAGTGCCATGTGTACGACCCGAATGGGCACGTGCGACGCACACACCAGCATTCCCACATCGGTAGGAGAGCGGGCCGCATAAGATTGGCGTGTGCGACGCATGCGCCTCATGCATCGTCTCTTCGACGATACTGTAGCGGGGTTGGGCGCTTGTGTTGCACGCGTTCGACGTCCTCCGCTACCTCCTATGTCGAAAGTGATTTTTGGCATCCCAGAGGCTCGATTTTTGTTTTGTTTAGCCTGTCTTTGACCCGTTTTCCAAGGCTAACCTCATGTATACCATTTCTACATAATTATTTACGTAAAAAAATTGAAAAACAAATCAAAAACGGAGAAAAAATATATGAGATGAAAAACCAAAAAACCTTCGTTTCTGGTAATTCGATCACGTAACTGCTCTAATACCACATGTAATACGTAGAATAGACCTTATTACGTACCCAGGATCAGTCATGAAAGGATTAAAATGAAGAAATGTGGAATACCTGATTTTAGTTCCATCTCGTTTTTTGAAGCTGATTTCGGCTGCCAAACGAGCTCGAATCTCCCTGGGACCTTTATAGGAAATGTTCACCGGCACATGTTCTAGGCCTTTCTGCAGTTTTGTCAATACACAAGCCCTCTTAACAGGTCAGAATACTGAATATTCATGAATGATAATGAGCAACTGCAAGAGACCATAACCTATTTATATAGCTTCCATATCAAATTTTCCCATCACAAAGCTGATATGGACCAGGTCCACACTAGAAGGGACCCATGTTCCTCCCAAACTTTGACCCATTAATATAGATCATTTATTGGGCCATTGTATTACCTTTATCTAGATCAAATTGCGTAATATAACCAGTAATTTATTGAAAACCAAAATTACAATTAATAAATGTCCATCATATGGGATAATTACAAAATTACCCCTAAGGACAAATTTGTCATACAGTTTTGGTATGAGATATAGTTGGGACTACGTAAATGTATAGATAAATCCTTATGTATACAAGATCAAGTTGACTAATATTATCCCATGCATATCTAGAAGTTGATTCCATCTGGTTAATTTTGTCGTGATACCGAAGGTTTTATTTAATTTGTAATGTCATCTTGTTTATATTTCCATGACACACTGGAAAGAGAATGCTCTTCTAGACAGTGCTATTTTTCTTGTTGCTGTGTGGTAGTTAAGAGAATGTTGTTAAGAGATTTGGTTGGTTTATATCCTACAATTAATTGGTTAACTAAGATAATTATTTAAAAATATTTTTTATCTTATACATATTTGTTTAATTAACTAGTATATAAGATAAAATATAAATGTACATTATAAATGAAATTATGATGCGAGTATAATTGTAAGATTCAATAAAATATAAATGTACATTATAAATGAAATTATGATGCGAGTATAATTGTAAGATTCATATTTAATTTATGTATTATTCTTAAATTGTTTTTAGTCATTATTCTGTTGAGATTGAATATTAATATTTCCATAAAAAACTAGTACATGTTATATTTCTTCTTTGTGAAGAAGTTACTGATCTTATATGCTAAAATATGAAGATATTAAATAAGCATATGAGTGTTTGTTAGTAAATAAGTTTACTAATCTGACCTTACATGAGAATTTCATTTGGAATATTACTTGTATGTTTATAGAACTGCTCATTGTAATACTTGTATAAGTGACCTTTGACTTGAGATTTTTAAAGTTTCTCATGCAGCGATTGTTATGTTTTGATATTATTTATGACGTATCATAGTTAAAGATAGGTTATGAAAATAGTTGAATGATTAATCTAGAATTCATCACCCTAAAGTAATTAAGAAGAATATTTTATTGTTCTCATTTAGTATTGATTTCTGAAAATACTTGGCCAAGATTGAATGATACTTTAAAAAAAATTTTAAAATGTCATTAATAAGATCGAATACTAATAGTAAAGAATTAATATGATTAGTCTCAATTAAAGTAAATATTAATTTCATGTCCTTATCCTATCTCCTATTAGAATATCATATGATGAAAGGATTTAATTATACAAAAAAATCATGTATAAAAAGATCAGTCAAAACTACTTTAACATATGTATCATTTTGGTAGTCATGATGTATTGTTAGACACTAACTTTAATTTATTTAATCATAAATATGATCTAAAGTTGTAATTTATATCCATTACTAACATATTTTGGAACTTAATAAATTACACACAAAGAATTTGAAGAGAAAAAAGGTAACTTAATCAAGTTGAATTTTATTGTAAAGTTTGAGTAACTTTAGGATTAAATATGAAATATTTAATAAATAAGGACCAATATGAGAAATTAAATCTTATTTGAGCCCAATTGGTATTTAACTAGAATTAATTATAATTTTAACTAAGGTTTAATTGAAATTAAAATTTTATTTAAGTTAAATTATTAAAAATTCAATTTATATTATAAATAGACTTAAGTTCTGAAAAAGATAACACTTTTTGTTAACCCTCTTTACACCACTTGTAAAATTCTTAACTTATTAGTATGAACGTAGTTAGAGGTAGGACTCGTTTACGACTAAGATAGTTGTAATGAACTAATTTCAAGATCGGTTTGAGGGAAAATTAAAAAAAAGATTGAGTTAGACAATAAGTTAAACATATTATAGAATTTAAAGTCATCTTGACTTTTGAAAAAAAAAGAGTTTTGTATTTATTTTGTTACATATAGGATTAGGTCTAGCCCTAATTTTTAAACAGTAGTATCACAATCTATTTTAATTATGTAATTTAATTAAGAATATTTGATTATTGTTAATTATGATTTTAAAATTGAACTGTAAAAAAATTAAAATTAAATTTTGAATATTAAAATATGAAAAATCATATGAACATCCTTTATTCACAAACTCTAAAAATCATATTTAGATCAGGTTATTCTTGAAATTTGAAAAGTTTATAATAATGTTGCCATACAATAAGTTTTAGAAATCAATGAAGTTGCATCATAGAAGATAGGGATGGGAGTCCAATCTAGGTCTGACCCGACCTGGCCTGAAGTTAATGGACCAGACCCGAGTTGGTCAAATGCCCGACCTGACCCAAAGCCCTATAGTCAAACCCCAAAATGACTCGAGCCTTCCATAACCCAGTCAGGCTTGGGCTTGGGCTTGGACCGGAGCTCAAGTCAAGCAGCCCCATGCCTGACCTATTGCCACCCTAAAAGATGAAGAAATCTAAAAAATAAAAGTATTCCATTTTTGTTTTTTGAAAAACAATCGAACTAGAAGACAAAAAGAGTGTGGTTTTTGAAACCTCTTTATAAGCCACCAAAACAACCAAAATAGTTCTGAACATTTTGTTGTTGTTCCCTGTCACCACAAGGAATATAACAGTAGCAAAAACATGTTTCTAATGTTTAAGGAGCATTTACGTTGTGAGTGGTTGTGTGTTGAAGTTATGGAATTGGTGAGTTGCTTATAGATTTTGGGTTTTGGAAACCCATGTTCACTGGTTCCTTATAATAATTTAGTGAAGTGGTTCTCAAAAGACACAAAGATAGCTTAGTAATGAGAAGTTAATGGCTGCTTGTGATTGTCACTGTTGTCGATGACTAAAAATAGTAGGTAATGTTAGTGGCTTCTATTTAGTAGCAGTTGGACAGTGTTGTCGGGTCACAATTAGTAATTACTAAAGATCTTGTCAGTGATAAATTGTACCTAGTGTTGTTGTAGACGGTGAGTGGCTGACAAGAGGAGGAAAAAGTTATAGCTCTATGAGATGGGGGCTATCATGCAAGCGAGAATGTTTGGGCAGTAATGACATCATAAGGATGATGGTTCGCTCTTGTCTTGGAGAAGATGTAGGCTATTATAGTGATGCTCTCTATAGTAACGTTGGCAACTTGAGGGATAAAAGGCAACTAAGGCTTCATATTAGGAGATTAGGGTTTGGCAGATGAGAGTGATGCCTGGACACAAAGATAAGTTATCCTAAGATAAGGATGTTTGGGCATAAAGAATGAAGCAAATTACTATGTTTGGGATGAGTAGTAACTATGGAAGCATTGTGCAGATTAAGTCATAAGAAGGTGTGTGCTGAAAGTGAAACATCTTCAATTTTAGCCTTCTACCACTCGTATACGTATGGAGGACATTTTCGGGTTAAGAGGACTACCTATAAAGTATTGGAGAGTGGCTTCTACTGACCCTCATTATATAAGGATGCATACATCTATTACAAGTCATATGATAGGTGTCAACAATCAGGTAACTTGTCCCATAAGAACCAAATGCCACAAACTCCCATTCTTTTCTGTGAAATTTTTAATGTTTGGGGTTGTGAACTTATGGGACCTTTTCCTCTATCTTTGGGTTTTAGTTATATATTGCTTGCATTTGATTATGTTTCCAAATGGGTGGAAGATAAAGCCACCAGAACTAATGATGCCAAAGTTGTTGCAGCTTTTATCAAATATAACATTCTTTCTAGGTTTGGGATGCCAAATGCAATAATAAGCGATAAGGGCAAAAATAGGGCGATGGAATGTTGTTTAAAAAATATCACATCATACACAAGGTTTCCACCTCTTACCATCCCTAGACTAATGGCTAAACTGAAGTATCAAATTGAGAAATTAAGTCATTCCTAGAGAAAACAGTTTAACACATTAGAAAGGATTAGGGTGTAAGGCTGGAAACTGCATTGTGGTCTTATAGTACGGCTTATAAGATGTCAATTGGGATATCTTTATATAGACTGGTGTTTGGGAAGCTATGTCATATTATAATGGAGCTGTAATATAAGGCATATTAGGCTATAAAGCAATGTAATATGAATTTTAATGATGCATAAGTGCATAGAAAATTGCAATTGCAAGAGTTGGAGGAGATGCAGAATGACTCCTATCAAAATGCAATGATATATAAGGAAAAGACGAAGGCTTTTCATGACAAGATGATCTCAAGAAAAAGCTTTGTTGTGGGTCAAAAAGTACTTTATCACTCCAGACTCAAATTATTCCCAAGTAAGTTACGTTCTCGTTAGGTTGGTCCATTTATTGTTATTCACGTCTTTCCTTTTGGTGCAGTAGAGATGGAGAGTTTGAAAATAGAAAAGACATTCAAAGTGTATGGTCATTGCCTGAAATCGTATTATGAGGGCTTCCAAATGGAGAATAAGGGAGTGTTGATGCTGGAAGACGCAAACATCACTTGATGAGAGCAACATGGAGTTGAGCCAACGACGTGAAACAAAGGTGCTGCTTAGGAGGCAACCCAAGGAAGTTCATTTCTTTTCATTTACATTCTTGCATTTGTTATTTATGTTAAATGTTCCATTTCTTACATTTGATGTTATATAGGGGATAATGTAAGTTTTAAGTGTGGGAGTGGAGATCTTAGTTTTCATGCATGTTTTTAAGCTTGTTTGTTACTTATGTGTGTTTCTTAGGTATTTTTCAAAATCAAACAAACAAACATTTTCTCTTTTTCTATTGCTTTTAAGACTATAAAGTCATAATTAGAGAATGAATTGACTAGAAAAATTAATTACAACTTAAAAATATAATTTTACTATTGTGATTGGGCAATATACATTATCTTTAGAAGAGTAGTGACTAGTAGTAGATACAAGCCAATGAGATTTTGAGCCTTTATAGACTGACACATATCCATATCAGTCTCATTGTCTTTTGTTTATGTGCGACCTTCATGACATTTACATCCTGACTTTGCTTTAATTTTCTATTCAAGACCACATTTTTATCACATGCGTTAACATAGAAATGATATAGGTATTCTTTGTTTCATAAGCTACATTAGCTAAATAGCCATGGTTTTGAAAGTTATTTCATCTTTTCTTATGATTCTCTATTCTTAGAAAATATGGAAAA
Source organism: Erythroxylum coriaceum (assembly GCA_026874005.2). Taxonomy (NCBI): domain Eukaryota; kingdom Viridiplantae; phylum Streptophyta; class Magnoliopsida; order Malpighiales; family Erythroxylaceae; genus Erythroxylum; species Erythroxylum coriaceum. The sequence continues at coordinate 7,551 of JANQAP020486192.1, read as the reverse complement.
TGTGGAAGTGTTTTAGTTTGTGACTTTGATTTTGATAATTTTCCCAAGGATGGTCAAAGGCTTAGTGTGTGGGAATTTGATATGTGCTTGATTGTTTATACTTTTACTCCATGACATTTAATGATTAATGCTCTGAAATGCTTAAGACATTCATTTTAGTTCATATTTGGTTTTAAAAACAGTTTGTAAGCATAAGAGATAAAATGGGTTAATAGCACATTCCTTAAGGCAACATTTTGGTTTTCAATCTCAATTGTCCTTATGGAACAAGAAGAAGATGGATTAGAGTGAGCATTGGACAAGAAATTAAAAAAATAACAATTCTGTAAAACCTGGGAGATACATGACCGTCTATATACTTATACGGCCATGTATGCATTCAGAAGACAAATTTTGGCTAATCATGTATCTAACCATGTATCTTCACGAGTTTCACCTTTTTTTTTTACTTATATGATTTGATACATGATCATGTATCAAACCGTATATATGCCTAGAAACTTAATTTTTTCATATAAATAGAACATTTGGATAGCAAAAATGAGGGGTCTCAACTTGGGACCTTGTAAAGGGCAGAAAACTTACTCTTTCAAAACCCATTAAGGGCTAAGCTTCCCTATTTTGGTTCGGAGGTGAAATTGACACCTAGGATCACGGTTAAGCATATCTTTTCATTGTGTATTGTTGAATCCCTATCTTTATGGATTTTTATCATTGTTTTATGTTTATTAATTTGAGTGTTATAAAGATAATCTGCATGTGTTCATTGGATTGTTTTTTATGTAAACCAATTGCTAAAATCTTCAATAAAATATGTAATCCTTATGTTTTGGGTTTAATTGTAGCTAATAATGGCATTGAATCATTAGTAATAATGTGACATAGGATAAACAACCCAAACTCATGTGGTTACTGCCTAGATTGGTCTGTTTTTCTTATTCGTAATGCAACTATATGATTAAATCTAGAGAGTTTATTCTAAGTTTTTTTATAGTTAAGTTTAATTAAAGATCTTGTTTTAGTTAAACACGACCTAAGAGAAAACTGGGATTAACAGAACTTGTTAATCTATTATCAATTTAATAAAGCTGTGAAAACATTATAACAATGAAATACGTTTAATTATGTGTAGGCTGAGATTGATCCGAGAATCGGATTCTAAACACATATTCATCAATTTTATCATTTTTCCTGTTTGAATTAAATTGCTTTCATTGATTCACTTTTACTTTATTTCCTTAATTTCATAAACCCAAACCCCCTATTTATATCTTTAACATTAATTATTTTCATTGTAAAAATTAAGCGTATATTCCCTGTGGATACAATCTTTGCTCACCGCTGCTCTAAAATTTAGTTGTGTAGAGTTAGATTTATTTTCTGGTGCATTCGACATACATCAATTGCATTATCAATTTATGAATTATGTTATTAAGTTTGACCCTAATCCAGAGGATTTATGTTGACCTATCTTAAGGTTTGCAATCAAATCCTTTAAATTATGGTAGATCTATTCATGCACAGGATTTCTCAATCTCTATATTATAAAATCATATTATGTACTAATATTCCAAATGTATTAGATTATGTACTAATATTTTGAATCTATTAGAATGTACATAAATCAAATAATTGAATCATAATAGAGCAATCAAAATAATTGCATCAAATAAAAGAATTAAGACATATTGTTATCCTAACTAAGGTTAATCACATGTAGACATTAAAAAGTGTTTAGTTAAACATAATAGAAACTGAAATCAAAGATAAACAAGAAGAAAAACAAATAGAAAACAAAGGAATTATAATTATAAATCTCCATTTCTCTTCTATTGAATGTTCTTGCAAGTTTGAGAGTTGATGTTTAATCTATTGGATCTCTTGATAAATGCTTCTTTTTCTCCACATTCCTGGATCAATATCATCCCTTTTGTAAGTTTTCTACATTTGGAATCAGCTCTAAAAGTCTGCTCCCTAATTTGCCTCTGCTAACTTCCTTTTACAGTGAAATTTAAGGTTTCTAAGACATATACACTCTGATACACGTCCAAAAACAATTAAAATTATGAATTTATACATTTTAAGAGGCTTACACGGCTACATACATGGTTGTGTATCTCTTATTTGCTTCAATTCTTAGTTTTATGCCACGATTTCACCTGAATTTTTATGTATCTCCTAATTGCTTCAAATCTTCATTTTATCCTATGATTTCACCTGAATTCCTCTCCGTTTGGTCCATAAAGGCAATTATAACCTATAAACGCACTTAGAGTGAATTAAGTACCAAATATATAACAAAATTACAAAATATCAAGTAAAATACATCAAATTTAGGTGTATAAATATAGTCAAATATATATCTATCAAACATTTCAACACTTAAGTTTTTACTTATCCTCAAGCAAATCATAATTTAAACCATAAATCTTACAACATCTATCTTTCATCAATATCAACCTGTCCATTCATACTCTAAATCATAATATCAAATTAATCAAATTAACATACAAATGGTATCAAGTTATCCTAAAATGAACTTCATAAGTCAATATTGATAATAATCACTTGAGGAATCGCATTGAAATAAAAAATATAGACCTTTACACCCTCACCAAGATTTCATTCAATGCACTTATGAAAACTATCAAACTCTCAAATCAACGTACGATAGAACTCTTACCATAGACTTACAATTTTATCACATCTCCTCCACTGACGTATAATCTAAAAGCAAAAATTAAAAGGTTTTTATAGGGATGTAATAGGGCTTAGGTAAGGTGTGATTAGGATAATAAAGATGTTGACTTGAAGGAAATTTACTAAAGAGACATTACATGAAACTTATTCATAATACGCATAGTTCCTTTCATTATCAAACTAATGGTAATATATACTTATTCTTTTCTTCTTTTTTTATGCTCAATTTTTTTCACAATAATTTTGAGATTTTATCATGTACCACAATTAAAGAAATATTAGACCATTCAAAAATTCAAGTTATAAACAAGCAAATAATTTAAATAACCTTAATGGTTTAAAATAATAATAAGGCTTGAAAGAAAAATAGGATAACAGCTAATAATTGGGTATAATAAATGAAAAAAGCTAAAGCTCAACTTGGTTATTCCTAAAAAAAATTAAGGGTAAGGTATTTATCAAAGAAATAAGTTTAAACAAATGTTGAATCTAAGCGCCTCCATTATGTCAATGCTTCTAATTTGACAATTGTGATCTTAATATGTATAATAAAAGCAAGTTTTGGAGTGATTCAACTATACATGATAACACACATGAAATAATAAAAGAGCTTTAAAATTTTTGAAAATTTTGTTGTTAAGCTAAAAAACTCATGAAAAAGAATGGTTTTATTTGTGTAAATAGTATGCAATTTCATTCAATTCAACTATCTCAACAATGACTTATAAAATCAATTTTATTCAAAGTATCATCCTTTTGCATACTAATTCAAATCAATATTCAATAATGATTTCAAGTATTTATGGACATATTTTAATTAAGTCAAGATATCATTTCATAAAATTTAATAAATAAGATTGTAATAAGCTTAAGAAAATCACTAAAATCATTAGCCCCTTCCTAACACTTAAAATCATACATTGTCCTTAATGTATATAATATAAGCATATATCTAAGAGAAAAGATTGAGTTGATAATTTTCTGAGTAATAAGATTTTCATATTCTGATTTCGATGAGGGATCCATCTAATACTAGGTATATCCATCCTTACAAAAATAGAATTGAAAAGGGGATAAATAATGAAAAATAACAATAACAATAACGAAAATAACTAAGACCTATGAAAATAAAATAACTTAAAATAAAAATCTATACTAATTCTTGGGTTGCCTCCCAAATAGTGTTTGTTTAATGTCATTAGCTCGACATACCCTGCATGTTTACAATCATCCTGGGTCTATAATTAGTGGCTTGCTTCCACCTATTTCTCCACAAGGCAATTTAGTAGTATGTAGGTAAGCCACCTGTTGCAAGATAATCATAAGGACATAATGTATAAATTTATTAAAACCAAGTAATTGCAGTAATGCCCTTTTCAAAGACAAACTGCCAATAAAATTAGGAATAATAAAACTCTTTGAATCATCAATTAGTTCAAGTAGTTTGTCTTAGAGGAAATGAGAACCTTTTGTATTTAAGGTGACTACCAATGCTTCATCAGTAGTTTATTTGGTTCCTACGCTAGTTCTTCCATGTCCACCTTTGTCCATTCCTCTTTTTCTTCTTCTTGGACAAAGGTTTTTGGCTGATCTTCTTTCATTACCTTCTACCACTTCTCTAATTCCTCTTCTTGGACAGAGGCTTTTTTTTTCTTCTTCTTCATTTTCTTGTGGAAGCTCTTTTCTGCTCCCAAGGCTGATTGCCATTCCATATTCTTTAGGATCTATTTCAGTAGAACTAGGCAAACTTCGCTGCATCTGATTAGATAATATATTCTCTAGATTATTTATCTGACTCACCATATTTTGTATAAGAGCCTCTGTTTCCTGATGCCTCATGTTTAGTTCTTGAATAAAATTAGCCATCATATCTTTCAAAGCAACAATTACCTCCTCACCTTCTTGAAATGTATTCTCATTCATGAAATCGACCATCATCTCTTCTTCACTCTGAAATGTTAAGGAGCTTAGATAGTATGAGGTATTATGCTCATCATATCCAGGTGAAGAAAATCTCGCCTCAAATTCATATCAACTAGCTACATGCTTACTAAGGGATTATATTAGTTTATCTGTAATACTTCTATATTGCTGCTCATATTGTACAAATTTAGTTGGAGCACAGTCATTCCATCTATATGCGTAAGGTTTGCTTAACTCTGAATTATACATATTCTCGTATGATGCACCTTAAGGTTTGTTATACATGCTTAGTTAAGCCCATATATAGGTTGGTGTCCAACATTCATGATTGTAATTATTACTCCCACAAATGTCACAACACAATATAGACATCGATTGAGCTTTCGAAAACATATGTGGAAATTGCTCTTTCCAACATGGTGATGTTACATATTGCAAAGACACCTCGTAGCTCCCGTAAGAGTACTATCTACTTTATCTTGTGGTAATGACGTTAAACCTTAATCCTTAAAATAAACTACAAAACACTGTTAATTTAAAGAAGTTTAAAATATAATTAAATGAATAAGCCAAGAATACAACAAGACACAATAAAAATAAAATAAATACAAAAATTAAGGGCTAAAGTAATAACATCCAGATGTTCCTAATATTACTGTCCCTAACAATAGCACGAAAACTTGATTGGTCATTTTCATACCAATATTTGAATTAACCACAAGTGTATAGCATAGTTGTCACTAGCATAGGCAAGTATGAGTTAATCCCACGAAGACAGTAAATACTAGTAGCTACCTTTCTCCTATTAACTAGCCTATAAATTGAATTTTTTGCTTTAAATTAAAAATAATTCTTAAACAAATAAAATAAAATAGGAAATAATAATGAACATAGAAATAAAGGAAATCGCTTAGAAAACTCAATATCAAACATTAGTGTCTAGGAGATGAATGCCCCCTAAAATTCATTAACTAACCTTTTATCATGCAATTATTTTATAGACTATTAGATCGTGGAAATTCTTATCTTATGTTAATAACTCTCTCGAGACTAGTAATAACTAATCTATATGATGATTAACTGAAATATTTCTAGTTAAAGTTTCTAGGATTGCATTGGCGATTTATGAATTCTGTTATTAGGTTTGACCCTAACCCAAAGGATTTATATTAACTTATCTCTAGGTTTGCAGTTAACTCCTTTTAATTATGGTAGATCTATTCATACATAGGATTTCTCAATCTCTATGTTATGAAATTAGATTATGTATAATATTCTAAATCTATTAGAACATATATAAAACACATAATTGAATTACAATAAATTAATCAAAATAATTGCATTAAATAAAAGAATCAATATATATTGTTATACCAACTAGGGTTCATCATACCTAGATATTAAAAAGCATTTAGTTACACATAATAGAAAATGAAATTGAAGAAAAACAGTAAGAAAATGAATAGAAAACAAAGGAATCATAATTATAAATTTCCCTTTCTCTTCTATTGAATGTTTTTGAAAGTTTGTGGTTTGATGTTGTAATCTACTGGATCTCTTGATAATTCTTCATGTTCTCTATATTCCTAGATCAATATCGTCCCTTTTGTAGGCATTCTACTTGTAAAATTAGTTCCAAATGTCTACTCCCCAGTTTGCCTCTGATCACCTCCTTTTATAGCGAAATTTAGGGTTTTTAGGACATACAACGTATGATATATAACATGTATCAAACTATATACCTCCAAAACACTTAAAATCATGACTTTACATATTTTGAGAGACTTACACAGCCACATACATGGCTATATATCTCCTAACTGCTTCAAATCTTTGTTTTATGCTACGATTTCACCTGAATTCCTCTCCTTTTAGTTTATGAAGGCAATTATAACCTATAAAAGCACTTAATGTAAATTAAGTATCAAATATATAACAAAATTACAAAGTATAAAGAAAAATGCATAAAATATGGGTGTATAAGTATAGTCAAATATGCATCCACCACTATATTATTTGTTTAGTTTTTATGTTTACTTTCAACAAGTACCTTTAGATTTTTTTTGGAAGTTTCTTTAATTTGTAATATATTTTTATTGAATTTTGTTCTAGTTTGTATGCAAGGTCAGAATGAATTTTATATATCTATCACAGTTTTCTTAAAATACAAGGAATATAAAGCTTAGATACGTTTAATTTCATCTTTACTTTCCCTTCCTATCTTTTACGTTATTACTATACCTTTTATTATGTATGTTTCTTCATTAGTACATTGAGGACAATGTAATTTCAGTGTGATAAAGGATTACACTTATTCTATTTTAAGCTTATTTCTTATAAAAACTTTATCAAATTGTAATTAGCTTAATGGTAGAAATTTTTGAAAAATTAAATAATGAACTGAAAGTGATTAATAAGAATCATTAGAAGTTGAATTACATTATGAATCAACTTGGTTAAATCAATGGAAATAAGAATGAATAAGTAGTTTAGTTTCAATCAAAATTAATATTCTTAATATTGATGTTTAATTTCAGTAATGAAACATTGTATATGTTTGATATGATAAGTAAAAAAGTGAGCATAAGTAAATTCACTCAGTTGACTTTAACATAAGTAAAAAGGTTGAAGTTAAGAGTGGTGATCAAAGTTGTGAATACCGTACCGAACTTGGTACCCGATTAGGTTCTAGTACGGTACTATATCGGTACCGAGTACCGTTTTGGGTAATTTTTAAATTTATAGAATAGTCCCTGAAATTTTATAAATTTTGCAAAATAGTCCATTGGTATATTATACAGTTATATACTGTATACTTTACAAGTTTACATCAAACCTATTTCTAAAAATTATAATAATAAATAATAATCACAATTAATAATTTAATATGAAATAATAATAATTTTTAAATATTTCACATATAAATAA
>JANQAP020485580.1:0-15330 GCA_026874005.2 Erythroxylum coriaceum | reverse complement strand
CCCTGAGCTCATTCCCTCGTCATAGAGGTGAGGTTGAGTCGCTGGTCCAGTGTGGCTGTGGAACTGGACAGGGGTCCTGTGGTTGATAGACATCGGAGGTAAGGCAATAATCGGTGTCTTATCCCTTCTGTGCGGTGGCTGATAGGTGGTCATCCGTTGTTTCTCCTTATTAGGGCTGTCAACCCTGGTGGATTGCCCCCCGAGCACCTTCACTGGAGAAGTTTCTCCCAACTTGGTCACCTTAGCTGACGATCCTTCACCCCCAGTTGGAGTGACCATGAGCACCACTAACTGATTTTCCACGGCCACTGGTTTGCTGGCCTGCGATTCAGTTTGACGTAGTGTCTTGCTTGACTCTTCTCCGTCTATGCCTCTGTCTTTTCCTGGCATGGCAGATCCGCTGACCGCAGCTAAAAGCTCCTTTTGGTTACTCCCTATAGTGTTCAAGAGAGTGTCCGTCTTAGCCGTCGATTTCTCTATGGCCTCCAGAACCTTTATCAAAAGGGCCTTAATGTTGCTTGCTTGACCTAACTCAACGGATTGAGGTTGGTCTTCCTGCGTTGCTGTTGCAACGTTTTCCGTATCATCACCTCCACTGATGGAAATGTCAGTACTCTTACTAGATCTTGTTTTCGTCATCACGTGGTCCCACCGGGCGTTCCAAAAATATGTTTGCCTTTATTTTGATTAAAGGTTAACACGTAGCCCTTTGTTTCGGTTTGAATGTATTTGCGAGCGTGCCAGGAATTTAAAGTATTTCCAAACTAGGAAATAAGAAAGAAAATATTGTGACTCGTAATTTCTGACTAAAATCAAACGATTTTGTATGCTAGAAAGGGACAAAAACTCTAACAGAAAGGAACTTTGCTTTATTGGTAAACAATTTGGCAAAACGCAATGACAAAGAAATTGAAAATTGCTGAAATCAATTGGAAAGGAAAAACTAATGCTAAGGAAAAAATAGAGAATTGCCGAAAATAGAAATAAGCTAATAGGTTTGCTGGGATTCCAGGCTTTTGATATGTCAGAGGTTGGAGAGCTTTTTCTGCTTTAAAACTTCTATTCATAGCCAAAACTGATGGGTGTCTAACCTTGATCAGACTTATAATTCGATTAAACTTCATCCTGCCAAATAGAGATAGGATTTGGATAAAACTTTATCCTATTAGGTAAAGATAAAGTTTTGATAAAAGTTTATCAAGTTTATGATCTTATCTCTTTTTTATCTTGAACTTCTAGACTCCCAATCCAACTCCAATTCTACTACTTTCCTCTTTGCTGGACACTGGAATCTGATGGACCAGGATCAATGGACTTCTTTTGGACTCCGAACTATGGGCTTTTCTTTGGGCTTCAGACTTTTGGCCCAAAACAGTAAAAATGGGCCGAACCCATTTTTCGGTGTAAACAGAAAGGAAAAACTGAATCAAAACGTAAGATCGTCGGGGTTGCTTAACCTAATTTAAGTCATTTTTAAACAACGACGTTGTTTTAATTATGTGATTCAATGACGTAGTTTTATTAATCTTTATTTGTTGTGTTAATTTTGGCTGACGTGTATTAATAGTTTAAGTTTCTGAAACAAGTGACAAGTCACATCAGCAAACTTAACGAAAACACTAACATCAGGTTAGAATTGAAAAAATTAAAAATTTGAGCATTTTATTGCTACTTTTTAAAGTTCGGCGTAAAATTAAAAAAAATTGAAAGTTTGAGCATCTTATTGCTACTTTTTAAAGTTCGGACTATAATTAAAAAATTGACGAAAATTTGGGTTTTTTTTTCGTAGTTAACCCTATAAGAAAATAGCAAAACAAACAATTATTCATTAAACTAATAGGTAAGGATGAAAATGATTGGATCCAAGTATGAGTCAATCTCTTTAGGTCCCGGCTTAAGATGAAAAATATTTAACATACTCGAACTTGAACTCCATCAAATTTAAATAAAATGGTTCAAGTACGAGTTCATTTGATTTTAAATATATTTGAAAAATTCATTCTTATTTATTATATTAAATTTGAGTTTATTGACTTAAATCCAATAGAATGCAATCTGAAACTATATATATAGAGATATGTAAACCGACATTTTAAGTTAAGTTTCAAATCAGACAATTACATGTTCAAAGTTCATTTTAATCTTAAATATTTTTCAAAATTAGCTCAAACTTAAATTTAATTTTAGTCAAATTAGATATAATTGTGAATTTCAAATCATATTATTTTAAATTTAAAGTTTTTAACAATAACTTCTTTGGTATAAGTTTTATGATAAGCCAATAAATGCAAGTTAGCTAACGCACACAACAAAAGTAGAGATGGTACAAGAATTCAAATTTGACTTTAATCAATAAATAAAGTTTAATCTAAGCAAATTTTAAACATGACTTGAGTTTAAATAAAAAAATAGATTATGAAAAATCAGAAAGGATGTAGTTTCGCACAAATTATAAATGATCGCAGTTGTTATAAATTTTCTGATAAATACAAAAAAAACAAACATGCAATAACAAATCAACACCTGAGATTTGGTAATGGAAATATCTTGCCTACGTCTGTGCGCCTTCACTCAACTTAATTACTTTCACCTATGATACAACGATAGTTTTACTCAAGGCATTACAGAGTTGACTTACTCAACCCTTGACATTATCCCTCGTCCTCACTACTTGTGAAAGTAAATCACACCCAATAGTATGACTGTCTCGTACTAACCTCATTAGAGGATTTTCTTAACAGTATTTGATAATAAAGGATGAAAGTAAAATAACTCAAGTGATTGAAATAACAACGAACATAAACAAAGACAATTGAAAAAGAAAAACAACTTCCCTAATAATTCCAGCTTCTTCAATGACAAATCGAAAAGTTGTTCGCCAATGGTACTGTCGTATTTAATTGCTAGATTTTTTGGACACCACTTTCACTATCGATAGCCACACAATCAACATCAAAACAATTCACAAAAAGCCATACGAAGGATGAAGAACAGCAGCGCACAGAGAGTACATAGACTAGAAAATAAATCAGTTGTAAAGCTCTTAAAGAACATCGTCAACTGTCATTGAATAATAGAAAGATACCTAGTCAAAAACCAAACACGATGTCAACCAAAACACAACATATGTTCCTATATTACTAGCTAAATATCGTGTAAACTAGAAGAAAAATCTTAGCAGCAAAAATAATCACTCAACAACACGCATATAAGAAACGTAACTCACGCCCCTTCAGCCTAGGTTCATGATACACACTGAAATTACCCAGCCAAGACAAAGTAGTAGCAAAACCACCCAATCAACAACACAACCACAAGAGAAACGTTGCACACACCCAATTAACTACAACAACTCTAAAGAAAATTACATCACACACATATAATCCAAATCTCGTAAAACTTTAATAGAAAAACAGCTGTAATTTTTTTACCAAAAAGCTACGACATTTACAAATTTAACGCCGCTCCAAAAATCTGCACAAGTAATGTGATTCAACCTAGGTTGAATAATTCACCTAGAAAAATCTGCAACAGATAGAGTTCTATCGTAACACAATCAACTGCTTAATATTATCCAGGATAGCTCTAAAATCCCAACCTCTAGGTCAAACGAGAATTGTGGTTGATTCACACACAAAATGACAGTCCTTCGGTCATAGTTCAATTGCAATCAACCAACCAAATCTCCAAAGAATATGCTATCCCATCTTAATTAGAATTTAAAACTAATTAACATTATCTTGAAAGTCTAATTATCAAATAATGTCCAAAATAAAATAATAAGATATATAACATATATCTTAACAATATCCCCCTTTTGGCATTATTTGTCACATAGTTGAAACTACCCCTAAAGAGTATAATTGGATGCATAGCATTAAATTCACAAATCATTATGGAAACTCCCTCTTAACCAAACAACATCCAAACGTAATCAAATATCCAAATATCGAAAGTCAAAAACATTCTCCCCCTTGGGACAAAAAGATGTCAAAAAGAAAGAACAATAGTTATCGAGATACCTTGAAATCTCCCCTTGACTAATATTTATAGAGATACCTTGAAATCTCCCCTTGAATTGAACAGTCATATTAGATGAAAACAACGAAGAATGCCTTTAATACGATCAATCTTAACGAATAAAGAAGCATAACAATCAGCAGTAGGTGCAGCGAAAGAATCATAACCATGTAGTGTAGTAGCAGAAGGCCAAGACGACAATTTATAACCAGTCAAAACACTAGTCAACATATTATTACTCACATTAAAGTCATCTGCATATGATTGATTAAATTGATAAACCTCGAATATGCATTCAACGAATCAGAATAAAACTTAATCATTCTGCCCCTCACATAAATCATGTGAAAGCATATTGCCCAAACTCATACACCCTACAATATAGAGAGAAACCAAGATAGAATTTGAAAAACCCAAATCATATAAAATCCGAATCTTCTTATAGGTCTCTAACCAAGCATCAACATTTTCTCAACATAATCCCGTAAATCAAAATCCAAACGAAAAACTCTCAAATCATCAAGTAGAGCCTCATTCTCACATCAAATATACTATTCAACAAGTAAAGAAAAGTTAAGCACACACCAATCACCTAAACCTTAGAAAGCTCATAAATAAAAACCTCAAAAAGTCTAAATGTTAACTTCTTTGAGCCCTTTTTTTTAAAACAACATCAAAATATAATTCAAAAATGTAAAGCACACAGTCCCTGTGCCTTTCGAAAAAATTCAAAACTGAGCTTATTCTTCGTCATATTAACTTTGTAATCAGATGTCTGGTTGGTTTCTTCCTCAGAAGCAACTAACAGATCCTCTGTCTTACCAATTTCTTTAACAGCAGCAACTAACTGTAAATCTGAAAATTTTCTTATTTTTCTTTCATGGTAATAATGTTGCCTGCAACCAAATTATTACCAACTCTAATAATGCAATATGTAGTTAGTGAAGAGTTGAGATCGTTACCACGAGGAATCTGTTAGTAAATATTTCACAAGTTGAAAACTAAAACAAATTGAGGGGGTTTCAATTAATGTGATTTTTAGAAATTAAAAATGACAAAAATTGGAAATAAATGAGAATATTCAGATCTGGAAAATTAATAACGAACCTTGGTTTCGGGTCATGATAGGTGTGCATTAGGATATGTTTTTATAGGCAATTGGCATATGTTTTCTAGCATAATTGTTGTTTATTGTTCTAGTTTAGGATTCATTTTGTATGTTTTCATTAAGTTTGATTTTTAGTGTTGTTCTTGTGTGTTTGATACTAATTGAGTGTAAGAATTGATTATTTTTGTGTAGGAAATAAGAGGGAGCAACTTGGAGGATGAACAAGAGATTAAAGAAGAGAAGACAAGAGAAGTTCATCTGGGACAATCACAATAGAAATGAAGACTGGTTCTGTTTATAATTCCCACGCTCGTAGGAATGATGCAGATTCCCATAGGCGTGGGAATTGTAATCCGAGAAAATCTGCGAGGCTTCATTAAACCTAGGATTTTTGGACTATAAAAACATGATTAAGCCTCCATCTTTGAGGGAGACGACACCTACCTGTAGAAACATCATCCTTGAGTGGAGAACACACGTTCGGAGCATTAAGGAGAGATTGAAGACAAGGATCATCATCAAGATTGGGCAAAATAGCACATCAACACTAAAATTCTAGATTTTGGCAAAGAAGAGAAGGAGTCTTATATTCAATTTTCTGTCACTTTGATTTCTTCCTTTCTTTGTAAAAATGGTTTATTTGATTGTTGATGATGTTATGGAGACCATGTTAGGCTAATTTCAGATTAGGGATTGCTTTTTCATTATTTTGTCAAAACTCATATTTTATTGGATTGAATGAAGTGTCTTTGATGACTGTTGATTTTATTTGTCATCTTGCTACAAATCGAGAGAGTGAGTGAGATGAGATTCGTGTAGGATTGTACAACGAGAGTTGATGACCTATAGACTAGCAATCATTATGTCAATTGAAAAATTAGAAAAGAGATCTTGATTAGTCAATTGATCACCTATAGGATAGCTTAATAACTAGTTGAATCGGTAAAGTCATTGGGTAGGTTGAGAGATCGTTCAATCGATTCTCGTTAATTCAATTAGGGTAAAATAGTTAACCTTGAGAGAGGGTAATTAGTACATTTGGAAATCTAACGTGAGACACAATTCAATCAATAAAATAGGAGGGAGACAAAATAAGGAAAAAGTAATCTCTAGCACGTAGATTCTTGAATTCAGATTTTCTGTAATTATGGTATTGTTCATTGTTTATATTAGTCTTTTAATTTTAATTTTAATTTAAATTTTCAGATTATTTGCATTTCACAATTTAGTTTCTTAAACAAAATTGTGTCTAAATTAAGCGGTGTCTAGGCATAAATCCCTATGGGATCGATATCCGCTCTTTTTACTATAAGTCACGACCCGTTCGCTTGCAGTTTTTGAGTGTAAAACACGTAGATAGGTTTTACCATCAACAAGTTTTTGGCATCGTTGCTGGGGATTGATTGTTGAGCATCGTGTTTGATTTAAGAGTTTTTGATACTTTTCCTTGTGTATTTGCAGGTGCATGAACACAAGGAGTACACGAAGAACGAAAGAAGCTATAGAGGACGAATTTCTCGATATTAAGAAGCACGAAAGAGAAATAAGAAGGGGAAAGCGTCTAAATTGCTCAAATCAAGATATGGCTGAAGAAGGATATCAAGGAAGACCGGAAAGGACACTCATGGATTTCATAAGATCAGGGTTTAGTCCTCAAGGAGTGACGAGGCTGGTAGTTCAAGCGAATAATTTTGAGATTAAGCTAGCGCTACTCAACATTCTTCAAAACAGTGTGCAGTTCTACGGGCTATCCAACGAGGATCCGAATGCCTACATCACAAATTTCTTAGAGATCTGTGACACATTCAAATTCAATGGAATGTCTGACAATGCGGTGAAACTATGCCTATTTTCATTCACACTGAAGGATCGGGCTAAAGCATGGTATAATTCTTTAAATCCAGGCCAGATCACGACTTAGGAGCAGCTTGCCCAAGCATTCCTCGCCAAATATTTTCCGTTGACAAAGACGACGAGGATTATCAAGGAGATAACAAATTTCTAACAAAGCGATGGAGAATCTCTCTACGAAACTTGGGAGAGATTTAAAGAACTTCAGAGGAGCTGTCCACATCACAACCTCCCGAGGGAATTTCTACTTCAAACATTCTATAATGGAGTGAATCCTAGCACAAAGGGCACAATTGATACAGTAACCGGAGGTTCACTGATGAGGAAGACAGTGGAAGCAGCTCATGAGTTATTGGAGGAGTTGGCAAGCAACAGCTGCATGTGGTTGAGCGAGAGGAGTAGACAAGGGCAAAAGGAACAAAAAGGTATGATACTTATTAACTCAGTTACTGCCTTGCAAGCTCAAATCATGGCGTTGACAAAGCAACTAAACAACATGCAAGGAGCGTCCACCTCACCAATTAAGGCAATGCAAGCATAATGTGAGCTGTGTAAAGAGAACAACCACAGCTCAGCAGAATATTTTCTATTGGGAGCTAGCGGGACCAAACAGGTAAGTTATTTAGGCCAGCCACAGCAAGGTAATAACCTATATTTGAATACATATAATCCGGGTTGGAAAAACTGCCCGAACTTTTCTTGGAGTAACAATAATGCAGGTGGCCAACAAAGACCACAAGGACCGCCATGATTCCAACAAGATCGAATCGGAGCATTGACAAGCAAAATGGATAAAATGATGGAGGTTTTGGGTTCCAAATTGGCGGCATAAGAAGAGAATCATAAAAGGATGCATGCAAGTCAGGAGGAAAATCAGAAGAGCATGGAAGCAAAATTTGATCAGATTTTGAAGAATCATGCATCATCCATCATCCATCCACAATCTGGAAGTTCAGGTAGGCCAACTAGATAATGCCTTATCTTCGCGAAATGCAGGTTGTTTACCAAGCAACACTGAGGTGAATCCGAAGGAAAGAATCATGACCATTACTCGAATGGAGAAAGAAGAAAGCAAACATGGGGAGAAAGATGTAAACAAGCAAGAAGAACAAATAGAGCTAGAAGTCCTTCCAAGTGGACTAGTAAACTAGCTGATTAAGGAACTTCAACTTAGACTTTCACATCAAATTTTTTCTCAGTGGAAGCCAGCTTCAAGTGAAGTAGCTCAGAGTTCTGAGGAAAGGGAGTTAAGCGAGATGACATACATAACAAATCAACTCCAGACAAAGCTCATGTTAAAATGGTCGTTGAAAGAAGAGGTTATCAAGCATATATTAGGAGAAAGTCCATATGTAGACAGAAGAAAGAAGACCCAAGAGATTTTTTTTATTCCGTGCAGTAGAAATGGAGTTAAGACAAATCGAACATTTGCGAATTTGGGAAATGGTATCAACATGATGCCGTACTCATTCAGTCAGAAATTAGGTCTAGAAGAGCCAGAGCTAACTAAGACATTATTGAAAAGGATTGATAGGATAGTGCATTTACCGAAGGAGACCATCAAGAATCTGCAGTTACACATTGATAAATTTGTCATTCCAATGGATTTTCACATATTGGATATTAGTGAAGATGACGAAACCCCGATGGTTCTTGGGTGACCTTTTTGGCTACTGTTTATGCGATTATTGATGTTAACGGGATGAGTTAATACTGAGAGTAGGGAAGGAGCAGTTAATATTCAAGGTGTCGAAGAAGAATTATCGTCTTACTCTACCCCCGACGGACATCACAGAACCTGAACTCCAAGGAGGATGGGAAAACGTTGAGGACCCCAAAAATGCGTTCAGGAAGAAACGAATGCGTAGGAGAAGGCGAAGAAAGGAAAACAATGATGAAGGTGGGGCCCAGAATAAGGTAGTTCTTGTATAAAGTCTGATATCAATTTATGCACAGCCATCATTTCGGTCATTTGAACCGTCATGAGCAAAAAGGATAGTCGAGCTACTGACGGTAACAGAAGCGTTGCATGGAAGGCAATCTATAGGAGTCAACTAGCTTTGTTTGTTTTTGTTCAATTACTCGTTCATTTGAATTCCTTAGTTATGATCAAGTTTAAATTGGATTTGATTGCTATTTATGTTGATTTTGTTCGGATTTCAATTTGTTTTCTTTTGAAATTTCTTGTTGATGATAGTATCTTGATGTGTTTGTAGGTTTTGGGATCATAGAGGATGAAAATAAGCTTGAAAGAAGGTTTGAAAGTGTGAGGATTCCCACAAACTTGAGAAATCTCTCCAGAAAGTTTCTAGAGAGAAAACCCACATCTATGAGAATTCTGATGATTCCCACGGACATAGGAAACCTCTTCAGAAAGTTTCTGGATAGGAATCCCACGCTCATGGGAATTTTGGACATTCCCACGGACGTGGGAATCTTCTCCAGAGAGCTTCTGGAGAGGAAACCCATGCTCGTGGGAATTGAGGGGATTACGGGCATAGGAATCCCATTTGAGAGGAGTTTAAAATTTCTCCCCCCTTTTTTCTCTCATTCTCTTTTCAAAATTTCACTCCCTCTCTCTCTAGAACACGATTTTCTCTACTCCCACTTTCTAAAACTCTTCATTTTCTATATAGATTCTTAGTATTCTCTTCATTCCTTTCCATTAATCTTACATTCCTTCACTCTTTTCATGCATCAATCATTCAAAAATAAAAGGATTTAGGTGGGATTTTATTTTCTCACTCTAAAATACAAATTTCACTCTCTCTTTCATTTTTTGTAGATTTTCTTCGAACAATGGCTCCACCAAGGACAATGAGGGTTAGGCAACTGGTAGACGAGCTTCGTCTTCAAGTTTTCGATGAAGGGAAACCTAACTTAGCGTCCACCTATCGGGCCCCATTTTCAATTTACTCAGAAAAAGAAGGTGAACGTTTTCGTGACTTTAGGAGTAGAGCAATAGTTACTCCTAGGTATTTTGATTTAGACGTGCTAGAAACATAGGAGTGAGACGTCAACTTGAACAATTAGCTGCGAACATAGGGTGGAATAGATTTGTTCGGTGCGACGTGCCCATTTTTGCCACTATATCTTTATAGTTTTTTACAACAGTTAGGTATAACTCTAAGATGGATCTGTTTTGGTTTAGGCTAGGTGACAATGTTTTTAAACTCGATTACTCTGTCATGCGTGAACTGTTTAACTTGTCGAATACAAAAGTTTTAGATGATCATAATAATTTTGATGTAAATTCTTATTAGAACATTCTCACGGGTGAAACCCATTTTGATTAACATAATGCATCGAACTCTCTGATTAGGAGTGCTGAACATTTGTTGTTACATAAATTTATATGCCTGATTGTGTTCAACAAAACAGAAATCAATAAATGCTCAGCTAAAGAGCTTTTCTTTTTATGGTGCATGGATAGAAAGATTAAAATCAACACTCCTTATAGGATTTTTCGATCATTAGTGAGTGTGATTACTAAAAAGAATACGTCTTTTGGGATGGCCCATATTGCTTCTACTTTAGGTGCATTTTATAATGTTCATATGGAGAATCTGCATATTGCTCCCCACGACATGTTTGATATAGTTTATTTGAGACGCACTGAGATTGTGGAAGTCCAATCTATAGAACTTCACAATCCTCAAACGTGCACTGTAGTGAGGAGCAGGAGGGGCGCCAGGGCAGCCGTAGACCAACCCTCCACATCTAAAGCAGCTACAGAACCATAGGAGGAAACGGTAGCAGAGTAACTAAGGTAACTAGCGGTGGCTGATCGATATCAATCGATTCTCGACCAAATAGCTGCAAATATACAACAAATGACCTCTCAGCTCGATGAACTTGGCACTCAAATGTGGCAAGTTCACAAGGAGCAATGTAGTTTGAAGAGAAGGTTCCTCAACTTCTATCGGAGGAATAATTTTGAAGCTCCTACAGCATCACCGTCACCGCCATCTTCGGAAGAAGCTTTCTTATCGCTTAAATTTTTAAATTTTATTATGTCTTGTATGTGATTGCATTTCTTTTCATGTGTATTTGGTTTTATATTATTTGTTTGCGTGCTATGTCTTTTGTTTAGTTCTAATTTCTTTAATTTTGGTTTGACTTCAGTATCTTTTGTTTGCTTTAATATCATTCGTTTATTTTAATTTCTTTTATTTGGTTTGATGTCATTTCCCTTTATTTGGTTGTTGACTTGTCACATTGAGGACAATGTGGTCTTTAAGTGTGGGGAGGTGACATCAAAGGTCTTACTTGCATTTTTTTTCTTTTATATTGTGTTGAATAGGATGCATGTTTAGGCATCATGTATGAAGAAAAAGAAAGAAATATGAAAAAAAGAAAAGAAAAGAAAAAGGAAGAACCAGTGAATAGCATCAATAAGTGCAGAATATTAGTTATATTTGTATGTCTCATAGTTATGTTTAGTTATCCCATTTTTTATCTACTTTATACTTTACTTATGCATGTGTTTAACCCTCTTTCCCTTCTTTTGACCCACCTTATCCCTTACCACATTACAACCCTAAACAAGTCCTTTTGATCTATTTATGCATGCAATCATTATAGAGGAGAATTGGTGTATTACCAAGCCTATGGTAGTGTAGTTTCCTATTGGAAGTTTGAGCAAAACACTAACCTTTAAACACTTGAGCGAAATGAGTGAAAATCGTGAGGAAGATTCATTTGTGCATCATTACTTATCTTTGAGTGATTGTGCTGATTTTGAGTTTGCTTATGTACATCAATGAAAAAGTAGTCATGATATGTGCATTAACTTGATATTTGAGTTGGCTTGAATTTGAGGGATTGTATGTTTTGTTCTATGCAAAAATGAAGTAGTAGAATGGATTGATTGTATTTATTTTTCTTGAGGACAAGCAAAGATTCAAGTATGGGGATGTTAATAGGTGTGCATTAGGAAATGTTTTTATAGACAATTGGCATGTGTTTTCTAGTATAATTATTGTTTATTGTTCTAGTTTAAGATTCATTTTGTATGTTTTCATTAAGTTTGATTTTTAGTGTTGTTCTTGTGTGTTTGATGCTAATTGAGGGTAAGAATTGATTATTTTTGTGTAGGAAATAAGATGGAGCAACTTGGAGGATGAACAAGAGATTAAAGAAGAGAAGACAAGAGGAGTTCATATGGGACAAATTCCCACATTCGTGGGAATCAGGCAAATTCCCACAGACGTGGGAAATCACAACAGAAATGAAGACTAGTTCTATCTATAATTCCCACGATCGTGGGAATCATGCAGATTCCCACGACCGTGAGAATTGTAATCCGAGGTAATCTATGAGGCTTCATTAAACCTAGGATTTTTGGACTATAAAAACATCAGTAAGCCTCCATCTTTGAGGGAGACAACACCCACCTGTAGAAACACCATCCTTGAGTAGAGAACACATGTTCGGAGCATTGAGGAGGGATTGAAGACAAGGATCATCATCAAGATTGGGCAAAATAGCACATCAACACCAAAATTCCAGATTTTGGCAAAGAAGAGAAGGAGTCTTATATTCAATTTTCTGTCACTTTGATTTCTTCCTTTTTTTGTAAAAATGGTTTATTTGATTGTTGATGATGTTATGAAGACCATGTTAGGCTAATTTCATATTAGGGATTGCTTTTTCATTATTTTGTCAAAACTCATATTTTATTGGATTGAATGAAGTGTCTTTGAAGATTGTTGATTTTATTTGTCATCTTGTAATAAATCGAGAGAGTGAGTGAGATGAGATTCGTGTAAGATTATACAACAAGAGTTGGCGACTTATAGACTAGCAATCATTCTGTCAATTGAAGAATTAGAAGAGAGATCACGATTAGTCAATTGATCACCCATAGGATAGTTTAATAACTAGTTGAATCGGTAGAGTTATTGAGTAGGTTGAGAAATCGTTCAATCGATTCCCATTAATTGGATTAGGGCAAAATAGTTTCATCTTGAGAGAGGGTAATTAGTACATTTAGAAATCTAGGGTGAGACACAATTCAATCAATAAAATAGGAGGGAGACAAAATAAGAAAAAAGTAATCTCTAGCACGTAGATTCTTGAATTCAAATTGTTTGCAATTGTGGTATTGTTTATTATTTATATTAGTCTTTTAATTTTAATTTTAATTTTAATTTTTCATATCATTTGCATTTTACAATTTAGTTTCTTAAACAAAGTTGTGTCTAAATTAAGTGGTGTCTAGGTATCAATCCCTGTGGGATCGATATCCGCTCTTTTTACTACAAGTCATGACCCGTTCACTTGCGATTTTTTAGTGTAAAACAAGTAGATAGGTTTTACCATCAACAGGTCACCTACGTTATCAAACTAATATGGATCATTGATATAAAGTTAAGTCTATTAACAAATACTCATTGAATGATGTTCTCTCTTAAGATTAAATGAATAGAAACATGTATTATAAACACTCTTATTAGTCAATAACTTAGATACGATTTTAAGTTTAATTGATTAATAGTGTTAAGAATTAAAAGAACCAGTGAGCAAGACAATACACATACGATATGTATTTAATCTAGATAAGTATCTTTCTTAAAATTTCTAATCCCTAACGTAAAGATGGTAATCCTAATTGCCACTTTAGATAAGCAAAACTAAATGACAAATTCTACTAATCTGGTTGTAAATTAAATCAATTAATTCCTAGTTGCGCACCCTAAAGATCAATCAATTCAATCATAAAAAGCAATATGGAAGACACTTAATATTCATCAATGAAAAAAACTTTGTTCAGAAAATCTCACACATACTAGATGATAACGTGGTTCCCTTCAACCAAGAAGAAGGATTTAGCTACTCATAACAGAGGCAAAATCCAATAGAAAAGTAGTAGAACACATAGTCTCCATATCTGCATTTTTCGAAAAAAATATAAAAACTCTAGCCAAAACCAGAAAAAACATCAGCAGAAAAATGCAAAAATGACATAACTAGAAGTGTCCTCTCTTCCCTCTTATCGTTATCTTTATCAAATACACTCACATAATCAGGCAACAGATCCCCACCTAAAAAACAACAACTTGATTCCCTAAATAATAAAAATCCTAAGTTGTATCGAATCTGTATACAACTTAGATACGATCTTAAGTTTGATTGATTAATAGTATAATTCAAGAGTCAAACAATTTTGTAACTGATGAATGCCCTAGATTTAATCATTCAAGTAATATAAACAAAGATAATTTAAAGCAATCGTATTTCAAAAACTATCACATAATTACAGCAAACTCCCACAGATTAGATTTCACTCAAATCACTCACGTGTTTGTTGTTTTAGTATTTAACTCAAATTCTTCTAATGCAAATATTCTACCATATGCTTGCACAAATCATGCACAAATCAAAAGGACTTTATTCAAGGTTGTATTGAGTTGTAGGTAAAAGTAAGGATTGATAAATGGAAAAGGGAAAAAATCATAAATATTAGCAAAGCACCTAACCACTTGTGAAGACACAAATTCAATCACAAAGGGAGTCAACAACGTCATTCCGTAGAGATAGATTACTCCATAACTTGCTTTTCACTGTTGTATTATTATTTTTCTTTTTCTTTTCTTTCTTTTTTTCATCAATGTACTGATATTTAAAGATAGCAGTACAACACACAATTCAAATATAAATCTCTTCAATTTCCTCTCATCTTTTTCTTTTCCTTGCTCTCCATATCTCTCCAAATAACTTTGACATAAATTGTGGTAAGAATGCCTACTTACATTATGATGGGTGAAGATATGAGAGTTCTTAGTTGTTTATTGTGGGTTTATCAAGATAAAAGTTCAGCTCAAAAAGTTTAACAAAGGATTTTGAATTAGGTTGTCTTTTTAAACTAAACGGTTAAAACAGAGATTGCCTTTATCATTTTTGTGCACGCATATATAGATGTGGTCTCAAGTCGATTCAAAACAAGTTCTAGAGAAAATTTCATCTTAGAAGATAATCACACATCCAAAAAATACAGATTGATATAAACGTTTCAATCTTTTAGGCCCAAAAACTCACAGGTTAATGTAGTTCACACAATTATACACCGTGTTTAATCATATGATTGCCAAAACTAGACTAAGTGTATACACTTGTATTTCTTAACTAAATGACATCTATTGTCCTAAAATAAATTTAACCCAAGTTATGTGCGCTACTTAAGTCATTAAAAATGGAAGTTTAGAAAGTGTTGAAGTTGGCTAATTAATTGCAAATAAGTCAATAAGCATTCAAAAATTTTCAACAAAGATTCCTAACTATCAGTTATATGGAACATACCTCACCCCCACACCTAATTCATACATTGTCCCTAATGTAATGATATATGA
>JANQAP020485178.1:0-15337 GCA_026874005.2 Erythroxylum coriaceum | reverse complement strand
TCCTCTTAACCAACCATCATAATTATAATGATAATATCCATTCTCATTCCTCACTATATTCATTCTCATTTCTATTACCATTTCTTTGTACAAACCAACCGCCCCCTCAGTTCTTATCCTCAATTCACCAAGTTTACGTACAATGATATTTTTTTAAAAAAAATTGAATTGAAATCCTAGCTCACCTTATAACACTTGGTTTTGTAAACTCTCGCAAAATGGAAAGTCTTGTGTACTGGAGCTGTCATTTAATAATGCCTAAATATTTTTATAAAAAACTTTAGAAAATAGTTAAGAGAAAAGAAAAAAGAGATCTTAAGAGGGTCTTAATATTTTTAACGATCATAATAATTCATAAAATATGAAAGATCTTAAAAGAAAAGAATAACTGTAAATTTAAAATTTCATTTCTTATGTAAATAAAATTTTGCATTATTTCCTGAACCAAAATATTACTGACGCATAAAGATGAAAAATACGATGGAAAGCATTCTTCGAAACTTGAAATGTACACGCGACTGTGTCTGTAGTTATTTGACTATAGAAGAGTAACAGATTATTAGTCTCGAATTCAAGAAAACAAATAGAAACGTGTATATCTATACATAGGACTGCAATAATTAAAATCAAATGTTAGTAATCTGAATTTTTTATTATGATTTTCATGATTTTGGGATTGTCTATCCAATATTATACTAACATCCTTGAAAAATATAAAGAAAAAGGGATAGAAAAATAAAAATAAATAAAAACAAAACAAATAATTAAGAAACATGAAATATCATTAACTATAATATTAGATAAAACAAAATAACAATTGAAAGAAAATAAAAATATACATAATTAATAAAGAAAAAGAAAGAAGATACAAAAGTAAAGCATCTACCTCGTGATGTGATCCAAGCTAGTTTGATAAAGGAAACTCCTTGGTTTGATGATCGTGAACTAATGAAGGAGCTGCTAAAGAAATGCCTTCGTCAGATGGTATAGGCTAAAAATCAATGCCCTAATGGCTCGCCATTAACAACATCAGCTCTCCTATCCATCCAACTATAGTCTCGAGCCTTCCTAGCCATTCAACCAAAGTCTCAAGTTGTCCTACTCACTCCAAAAGCTCCACCTTTTGTTGTTGGAGAGTCTTTTGAGTACCCAAAATCGGAGCTACCAATTTTCCCAACAATGCTATCTTTAGCTAGTCCTGATGTGGTATCCTAGCCCTGGGATCTCTCAGACTATCCTCCTTTGGTACTGTATCTACCATCTTGGGTGGCGTCACTGTGGTTATAGTGGCTACTCTATGGTATGTTGCTCCACTTTATCTCCACTCTCCACTATTAGCTCATCGTGCTCCCCAAGTATGACATATATATCTCTTACGGGTCTCTGACATCTGTGAACCATGCACATGTACTGCATTACTGTTAGCTTTAGAGCTACCATGGTACCCATCTGTTGTATCGTTGGTAATTGATCAAATATTTCCACTTTTTACGCAAATCTGGTCATATACAACCTAAAATAGATTACGTCGATATTTCTTTCCTTGGTCTAAAGCCTAACGAATTAGGCAAGTGCGTGCCCTAAGTCGATCGACGCCCTCTCGCTCATGCTCCATGATTGTAGGTTTATATATGCTAAGTTTTACTATTTTAACCTCAACAATACCGCAAGCGCACGAGTCATTCGCGTATTACTAAAGGTATCGATCCTATAAGGAGGGGTAATCTAAATCTAAATTCTAAGGCGGAACTAAAGTGTAACAATCTAAAATAAACAAACAATGCAGAAAATTAATCAATAAACAATCAATTACGAGAATTAAATTTCGAAAATAATAACAAATATCAAATCACACAACCCAATCCAAAATCAACCTAGGAACTACCAATTGAGAGAAAGGGAATTTTAATCCAAAATTAATGAAAATCTAATCAATTATGCAATTATCGAGTTACCGGGTGTAGACAGTCCTAGGGTGGATTACTCTCTCTCGAGTTATAATCTTTAAACCCTAATTCATAATCCCTAATTTAAATTATGGAATTGATTCACAATTGACCCAAAACCTAAATTAATTCTAAAATTGTCTATTAACCTAGCAGGAACTTATGCCCAATCTCTCGTTACAAGATTTTACCGGTTTGATTAAATTCTTATCTAATAATTTACCTAACTCTCGTTAGCCCAAATTGATGATATTTACTCGGCTCACCCTCTCAGTTTGTTTCCCAATTATTAAGAATAGATATTGAATCACAAAATAACTCAATCAAAACACAATGAATCAAATTTCATAAATATCAAGAATCAAAATCTTGAAAGTGAGTTTGGACAAAAATCAACATTCAACAACTATCCTAATTTCATACATAAAAAAATTGAAATAAAAATTGAAAATACTGTCGGAATAGACTCGTGGAGGTAGTGACTGCAGGAAACCACCTATTCTGAGAAGTACTTCACGTCAAGCTTTATCTTTGTGTCTCTCTTCTTTTGTCTCCTTCCTCAAATCACTTAATAGCTCTCTAAGGTTTTGAATTTGCTGAAGTGAAAGGTTCTATCCCAGACTGCTCCTTTTTTCTTGTAATGTTCCTTTATATCTTGGAAGCCCTAGGTTTAATTTGGGGTCGAAACGGTCCAAAAAAGCATTCAAAACTTGAGTTTCTATACAAGGTGCACGATCGTGGCCTAGCCTGTCACGAGTGTGGCTTAAAGTGTATGATCATGGCCAGGATCCTTTCAACTCGCCCCTTTCTATCACGATCGTGGCTTGTTGTGCTACAATCGTGGGCTGTGTTTTTAGCCCGAAACTCTTTGAAACTTCTTCGTTCTTCGTCTTTTACCCTGGAACACTAATAAACCCATCAAGGTACCTCAAAAATATAACATTAAAGTTCAAAGACTCATACTAACCCATAAAAATAATTAAACACATAAATTATCACAATTGAAACCTAAATACACACTAAACACTCAGATTAACAGTAAATACCTAACAAATTGACCCCTAAAACATCATGCAAATCACAACTATCAACATTCCCACACTTAAATGTTTGCTTGTCCTCAAGCAGACAAAACAACAAACACATAACACATAATGCAATAATGGGACAATGGCTTTGACTTCATGAAGTAAATTTAATCTTAAACACAATCCTATAAGTTATATCTAATCATTAACAAACAAAATCTATGTTTAGTATACAATTTAACTGATATTTAAGTGTTAATTTATTTACCCTTTTAAATTATACACACACATTAATAATTCTTTGGTCTTTTCGACTCCGTAACTATTCCTAAATAGGTTTTCATGAAAAGTCGAGCTTATTACAAGTTCGATAGGTTTTTATTAAGCAATAACACATACTCTTTTTTTTATTTTTTATTTTAGTGAACATAGACTTAGTCTTTTTACGTGGAGGTAAACATTTGTAATGAATGTTGATCTGGTTACTCAACTAAGCCATGTTTTTTATCAAATAGCTTGGTTGAAACGACATTATAGCCTTTTGACATGAAGGCACACATTTATGATGCTTATCGATCTGGTTACTCAGCTATATCACGTTTTTGACTGGCTACTAGCTCTATTTATAGCCCGGAGGCTAGCGAAATAGTGATTTATTTAACAACAAAAAACTTTTTTTATTGCCCACCTTGTTGTTTACGTTAATCATTTCCATAAAAAAAATACTAGTTAAGCTACTTAAGTTAAAAGGCCTCAAATTATGAATGAATGTGACAATCTATAGGGTGCTAAATTTACACTAAACCTAATTAAGTTGTATATTTATGCAAAGACTCCTAATTCACTAATTATGCGAGCTAACAATTATTTACAACCTAATAGACTATGTTCAAAATTAAATAAATTTCACTCCATCTCAACCATTGACACATTCATACAGTTCACACAATACAATCTAATAACAATTATACAATATGCAAAAATCACATTCAGAAGAAATATACATAAGCCCTCCCCACACTTGAACAACACATTGTCCTCAATGTGGGAAGGGAACACACAAGCACATAAGAGACAAGAAAAATGGAAATTAAAGTAGATAGAAGATAAAATAAAAAATAACATAAAAATTAGAACTGAAGGCTAATTTGAAAAATAAAAATAACTAAATGGAAAGGAAATTTTGGGTTAGACATAAATCCTATGGAGATGGAGGTGGTGATGGTGTCGGAGGTGGCAATTGAACGTCTTGAGATTCGAAATACCGATGAATCCATCAGATATCCTGGCTATGGCGTCTTTATGTCTAGGCCATCTCTTTCATCGTTCTGGTGTTCTCAGCAAGTGTCCTGTTCGTCGCGGAGATCATGTCCAGAACTTCCTTCCATTCATGTTCTTCTTCCTCTTCTCCCTCAGATTCTTCATTGGACTATTCTTCTTACCGAGGTGGCGCTGCGCTCAAACTTGCCTGGCTTGCCCTAATTGGAACATGTGTCTTTTGGCTAATGTCCATAAGTTCCATATTATGGGACTTAAAGATTTCAGCCCGCTATAAGTGATGGTGGTTCAAGAATTTCGGGAGATGAACAATTAACCCTCTCCATTCCATACCAAAATGTTCTGTAATGGCTAACACTATATTCCCCATTCCTATATTATTGCTCCTCTTACACGGAGTCGCAACAATGGCATTAAACACATGCGTAGATATGCAAACTGGACATAACATAAAAAGTTCCTTGGTGGAACACTTGTTTATTTTGGTTTTATCGAAAATCAACTGACATATAAATTTGTACAGTAACAAGTGTTCATCGGAACATATAATGTTGTTGTGAGCATTCTTTGCATGAAATTGCTCAATTCTAGTAAGCTCATTTCAATATTGGGAAGGACAAAATTCTTTATGATGGTCAACGATGGAGGATTTGGGGAATCCGCACATCTCGTACATAATTTCGAAATTTAATTCATATGCTCTCCTCCCAATCTAAACCACAATTCTTTTGGATTTTTAGGGTCGTAGGTCAAGGAGGTGAAAAATTTCAGTGTAAGCTCCTTATAAATAGGAAATTGAAATCGTATGAACTGAGTCCACTTAATCCTCTCAGCTAGGTTTTCTACTCGCTCACACAACTCTAGCCTATCAAGTGTGTCAAAACCAAAGTATTTTGGAACTACAATTTATCTAGTACGAAGGGATCAACAACTAATACCTTCCTCCTCTATGTAGATTAGGAAAGGCGTGCCAAAGTCTGCTGCACGGTTTCGTCTCCTATGTACTGCAACTTTTTGTCGTCCATATGGTTCTCGTCGGGTTGATTGTTTAACGCATTACATAATTCGGTAGAAATTTGGAAGAAATTGGAGGTTGACATATTCTAGAGAGATGTAAGAGTGTATGGATGCATAAATTCTATAAAGATAAAATGAATTTGAAAGTGAAAGTAAAAGTGAAGTTAGAACTAAATATATAGGTGGTAAAAAGAGTAAAATGGTAAAAATTCTTTCTAAGAAATGCGTCCTCCCCCTTTCTGCATAGTCGCAGGCCACGATTATAGCCTGTGCCTTTGCTCCAAAAGGACATCTAATTGCACGCCACGATCGTGGCCTGCTAGCTCACGATCGTGGCTGACGGCTATCCACTAACGTGGCTGACAGCTATCCACTAACACTAATTTCCTTCTTTATTCTTTTCACTATTTTGTTTCAATTTTCATTTCCTAATCCTTTGTGGCCCTTTTTTTCGCCTCTTTTTTTGTGTTTGAACATCATCCATATAATTCCAAAATCTGATTCCATTTTCAATTTTATTCAAAAGCAAAACTAATCCTAACTACAGAATTTCAAACATTCTAACAAAGTAATCAAAGAACTATTTTCTATAGGTTGCCTCTAATGTCAGTAGCTCGATGCTCCTTTAAGCTCACGTGGTCGGAACAAATGGTGCGATGGTAGTGTTGTCATTTATCTCAAAGTTTGAACTTGAGCTACCCTGCTACAGTCCCCACCTTCCTTGTAATTGTCTTTTCTTTGCCTACTCCTTCGCGAGTGCTTCTTCCTAAAAGCATTCCCAGGATTCTCTATATCTTCCCATTCTCCTCGAGGTTCAGGTTCATTGATATTCATTGGAGGTGAAGGAGAATTGTACTCTCTTCTTGCCACCTTGAAGGTCAATTTGTCCTTTCCTATTACAGAGTTAATTTGCCCCTACCAACATCAATGATTGAACATGCAGTGGCCAAGAACGGTCGTCCAAGAATTATTAGGGTTTCCATGTCTTAGTTAATGTCCAATATGTAAAAGTCTGTGGGAAAGGTATATTTATCAACCTTTACCGGCACATCCTTTATAATCGCCATCGATTTATGTTCAGTTCTATCAGTCGTCTTTACTAGAAACTTGGTAGGCACTAACTCCTTAACCCAATTTTAGACTGAAGGTGTAAGGCATCATGTTTATACTTGCACCCAAATCTATGAATGCCCTATCTATAATGATTCTATTGATGCTATAGGGAATGAAAAAGTCCCCTAGGTCCCCCTTCTTTTCTCCGATGTTAGGGTCGTCTTCCAATTATCACTCCTTGACCTTCTTTTTGATGGATTCCTATAATTTGAGCTTCATCTGTACTTGCTCCATCACTTCCTCGATCTTCTTTTGCCCAATCTCTTGTAATTTTTCTACTTCCCTCTTTGCATATAACTCCCACTACTGCACAATAGGGAATGGAAATACACATTGAGTTGCTTTAAGTGGCTCGAACACAGGCTCACTTACAAAGTCTTCTTTATTTGCTTGACTTTCTCCTTCATATTCTCCTTCCTTTACCTTCTCAGGTTCCTCATCTTGGGTCCGACTGATGCGCATGATACATTCCTTTGGATTAGAGTCAGTGTTGTTTGGAAGAGTTCCAACATTCTGTGTAGAAATTGCCTCTGCTAATTGCCCCACTCAGACTTCTAGATTATGTATGGAGGAGGTATGATTCTTTATAACTTGCTCGAATTTTCCCTCAAGCCTCCTATATACTTCCTTCATGCCTTTAATCTTATCCAAAATCCTATCCAACTTCGATTGCATCGAGCTTACTTTATCTTGCTGAAAGCTTGATTGTCTTTAAAGCCTGAACTATCCACCAGTGTTGTTCGACCAGGGGAAGTTTGGGTGATTCTTCCATTTGGGGTTGTAGGTGTTAGAATAGGGATTGTTAATACCCCCTCCTCAGCTATATTGTGCCCCTATGTAGTTCACTTGCTCGTGATTGTCTTCTTTCATTAGGTAGCAGTCCACGATGTCATGGTATAACTGTCCACAAAGCTCACACTTCAACTGTGCGGCCTTTATCTGAGCTGAGGATGATGCCTTCATGTTGTTTAGTTGTCGTGTCAAGTTATCAATCTTTGCTTGCATCTTCGTCATCTGATCAACCGCGACAATTCCCTTATGCTCTCTAAAAGTAGTAGGTTGCCTTCCTTGCTCATTTGTCCACAAGCAATTGTTGTTTGCCATTTCCTCAATCAGCTCCTCCACTTCATCAACAGTCTTTCACGTTAAGGATCCTCCTGATGCTACAACAATTATGCCTCTTTTTGGTGGGTTCACTCCATCGTAGAAGGTCTGCAAAAGGAATTCCATAGGTAGATTATGGTGTAGGCACTTCCTTTGCAGATCCTTGTATCTTTCCTATGCTTCATATATTGACTCCCCATCACCTTGTTGGAAATTAGTGATTTCCTTTATAATCTTCACTGCCTTCATCAACGGAAAGTACTTGTCTAAGAAAGCACGCACAAACTGGTCCTATCTCGTGATGTTAGTAAGGCTTAGTGAATGATATTAAGCCTTCGCTCTATCTCTAAATGTAAAGGGAAACAACCTAATTCTAATCACATCCTTCGGCATGTGATGATATTGGAAGGTATAACAGATCTCGAGGAAGTTAACGATGTGCGAGTTAGAATCCTTCTTTGCCAATCCATAAAATTGCACGTTCTGTTGAAGTATATGAAGAAGGGCCAGTTTAATCTCAAATGAGGCCGCTTGAACCGGTAGCCTAGCCACTCCTTGGTATGACAGGTTAAACCCTGGCCTCATAAAGTCCATCAGGGTCTTCTGTTATCTTCCTTGGTTCTCTTCCTGATCCATGTTTCTTTGAAACTCCTCGGCCATTAATGATTTTCCTATCTCTTCTTCCTCTTCTCGTCGAGCTTTCCTAAGGGTTCATTCTAATCGTGTGATGTCTAAATCTAAAGTCTCTATTGTGCGACTCAAACCACTCGTGCCTCTTGTGTTCGTGCAAGAGCACAAATTCCAAAATGAAACAAAATAAATGAAATCAAAAATTAAAACTAATCTAATGCCTTAGACTATAGAACTAAACTATCGCCTCCTCGGCAACGGCACCAAAAACTTAATCGCAGGCTTACGTATAATAAGTTTTACTATTTTAACCTCGATAATACTGCAAGAGCACAAGTCATTCGCATAGTAGCTAAGTTATCAATCTCACTAGGAGGGGTAATCTAATTATAAATTCTAAGATAGAACTAAAGTGCAACAATCTAAAATAAACAAATAACTTAGAAAATTAATCAATCAACAATTAATTACAAGAATTAAATTTTGTAAATAATAACAAATAGCAAATCACACAACCTAACCCAAAATTAACCTTGGAACTACCAATTGAGAGAAAGGGTGTTTTAATCCAAAATCAATGAAAATCTAATCAATTATGCAATTATTGAGTTACCGGGTCTAGATGGTCCTAAGGTAGATTATTCTTTCTCAAGTTATAATCTTTAAACCCTAATTAATGACCCCTAATTTAAATTATGGAATTGTGATCTCTCGATTCACAATTGACCCAAAACCTAAATTAATTCTAAAATTGTTTATTAAACTACTGGGAACCTATGCTCAATCTCTCGTTATACAATTTTACCAGTTTGGTTCAATTCTTATCTAACAATTTACGTAACTCTCGTTAGCCCAAATTGATGATAATCACTCAGCTCACCCTCTCAGTTTGTTGCCGAATTGTTAAGAATGGATATTGAATTACAAAATAACTCAATCAAAACACAATGAATCAAATTTCATAAATCTTAAGAATCAAAATCCCAAAAGTGAGTTTAGACAAATATCAACGTTCAACAACACTATTCTCAATAACTATCCTAATTTCATACATGAATAAAATTGAAATAAAATTCAAAAATACTATCGAAACAGACTCGTGGAGGTAGTGACTGCAGGAAACCATCTGTTTCGGGAAGTACTTAGTGTCAAGCTTCGTCTCCGTGTCTCTCTTCTTTCTTCTCATTCCTCAAATCACTCAATAGCTCTCTAGAGTTTTGAATTTGCTAAAGTGAAAGGCTCTATCCCAGATTGCTCCTTTTGTCTTGTAATGTTCCTTTTATATCTTGGAAGCCCAAAGTTTAATTCGGGGTCAAAAAGGTCCAAAAATTACAAAAAACTCGAATTTCTATATTAGCTCGACACAGGACACGATCATAGCCCTACCTGCGACAATCGTGGCCAGCGCCTAAACCTTTCTGTCATGATCATGGCCCAAAGTGCACCATTGTAGCCTGGCATATAGCTCTTTGTTATGATCATGGCCCAAAATGCACGATCATGGCCAGGGTTCTTTCAGCTCACCCCTTTCTATCACGAACGTGGCCTGTTACGCCATGATCGTGGGCTGTGTTTTTTGTTCGAAACTCTTCGAAACTTCTCCGTTATTAGCCGTTTACCCTAAAACCATAACAAATCCATCAAGGCACCTCAAAATATAACATTTAAGCTCAAAGACTCATACTAACCCATAAAAACAATTAAACACATAACTTAACACAATTGAAACCTAAATACACACTAAACAGTCAAGTTAACACTAAATACCTTACAATATGACCCTAAAACATCATATAAATCACAACTATCACTCCATAGATAATACACATATATGTTCTCAATGAGCCTCAAATGTCTCCTCGACCACTCAACGTGTTACTTAGCAAATCATGAATTTATCTGAACCTGGGGGTGGGGTCGCAGTGTGGACTCCTTGGATTCACTTAGGTCATAATCTTCCTTTATTTTGATTATATGTTAGAAGTGTTGAGAAGATAATCTATTTAGAATGTCTGTTCATAGTTTGATGTATATATGAACCTGGGGGGTGGGGTCGTAGTGTGGACTCCTTGGATTTGCTTAGGTCATAATCTTCCTTTATGTTGATTATATGTCAGAAGTGTTGAGGAGATAATCTATTTAGAATATCTGTTCATAGTTTGATGTACTTTAACGTCCCCATGAACTCCTAGTTGTAAAAACCCATCGTGATTAAAAATTCTGAATAACTCATCTGCTAATTCATAAAATTCATTGTATGGAATATAAGAGGATCTAATGCTCCCTTTAAAAAAATTTTATTAGGGATTTTATCCTTCAAAATAAGCAATATACTATTGGCTTTTT
Source organism: Erythroxylum coriaceum (assembly GCA_026874005.2). NCBI lineage: Eukaryota > Viridiplantae > Streptophyta > Magnoliopsida > Malpighiales > Erythroxylaceae > Erythroxylum > Erythroxylum coriaceum. The sequence continues at coordinate 4,875 of JANQAP020485178.1, read as the reverse complement.
AGAAACTAGAATGAATAAGGAAAATAGTGATCTATCACACTTGTTTAAACTTATATGGATAATGATAAGAATTTCATCTCTCACCCTAATGGAAGAATTTTTGTATTATATGACTCTCTAACCACTGAAATGATGATTTTGAAGATAATTGATTGTAGGTTTCGATATAACAAAGTTTTAATATTTTTAACCACGATATTATCGCAAATGCACGGGTCGTTCACGTAGTACCTAAGGTGTCAATCCCACGAGGAGGTTAATCTAATCTTAAAATCTAAGGCTGAACTTAGTTCATAAAATTCAAAAGGAACTCAGTTCACATGGCACACCCTTAGTCCACGATTGTTGGTTGGCTCACATGGTTTTGTCACAATAGGGTGTGCCACGATTGTGGGCCATGTTTTCAACCTAAAAGTCTCCGAAACTCCTCCATTCTTCGATGTTGGCCCTGAAACACTAACAAACACATCAAGGTACCTCAAAAACATAATATTTAAGCTCAAAGACTTATACTAACCCATAAAAACAGTTAAACACAAAAACTAACATAATTCTATCTTAAACACATACTAAACACTCAAATTAACACCTAACACATAATAAATTAAACCCTAAAACATAATGCAAATCACACTTATGAACATCCCCACACTTAAACGTTTGCTTATCCTTAAGCAAACAAAATAACAAACATATAACAAACACACAACACATAATGCAGTAATGAGGCGATGGCTTTAATTTCATGAGATAAATTTAATCTTAAACATAATCATTCGAGTTATATCAAATCATTAACATGCAAAATCTGTGTCTAGGAGCTTTGAACTAAATATACAAATCAATTGAGATCCAAGTGTTAATTTATTTAACCTTTTCAATTGCATACACATATTAATAATTCTTTGGTCATTCATACTCTGTAGCTGAACCTAAGTATATTTTCATGAAAAGTCAAGCTTATTAAAAGTCCAGTAGGTTTTTATTAGAAAACACACACATTTTTTAATTTATTTATTAAACATAGACTTAGCCTTTTTACATAGAGGCAAACATTGGTAATGAATGTCAATCCAGTTACTCGACTAAGTCATGTTTTTATTAAGTTGCTTAGTTGGAACGTCATTATAGCTTTTTTATATAGAGGCACACATTTTTTAAGCATGTCAATCTGGTTACTAGGCTATATCATGTTCTCAATTGGCTACTATCTCTATTCATAACCTGAAGGCCAATGGAATAGTTATTTATTTAGCTAACATTTTTTTATTGCCTACCTTTTTGTTTTATCTACTTGTTTCCATGAAAAATACTAGTAAAGCTACTTAAGTTGAAAAGCCTCAAATTATGAATGAATGTGGCAATTTAAAGGGTGACAAAACTAACACTAAATCCTAATTAAGTTGTACATTTATCCAAGGATCCCAATTTACTAATTTTGCGAGCTAATGATTCTACACAACCTAATAGACTATGTTCAAAATTAAATTAATTTCACTCCATCTAAGCCATTGAAACATTCAAACAAGTCACAAAATGCAACATAGTAGCTATCATACCATATGCAAAATCATATAAAAAGGAAACCATATAACCCTCCCTACACTTGAACAACACATTGTCCTCATTGTAAGAAGGGAACAAACAAGCACATAAAAGAAAAAAAGGACATAAACTAAAGTAAACAGAAAATAAAAATAAAAATAAAAATGAAGACTAATTGGACAAAAAATGGGTTAGACAAAATCTCATGGAGATAAAGGCGCAGATTGAACGCCCTGAGAGTTAACACAAATTACTAATGTTTTATTGAGAACAAATCTAACAACACCTAACATTTTCAAACAAACTTCTTAAGGTGCTAATTTATGGTTCTTAGCTTGACCTTGTGATCATAAAAGCATCTTAATTATTCAGATATAAGGAAATCACTTCCTTATCTTTGAGAATTGCTCCTCCAAAATAAAGCTTGCAATGATGCCTGTTGACCTTAAAAGTCTCCTTGTTAGTATTTTCCAGTTTGAGGGCTCCATGATCAAAAACTTGAATGACTGTGAATGGTCCACTTTATCTAGACTTTAACTTCCCTGGAAATAGCCTCAACTGTGAATTGTATAGCAGAACGTTGTCTCTTACTTTGAATTCCTTTTGCTTAAGATGAGCATCGTGCCATTTCTTAACCTTTTCGTTATAGAGTTTGGTATTTTTGCATGCATTCCCTTTAATATGTTGAATGTAGCTATATACTTATTATCAAACAAGAAAGGCACATCCTTGACTAGAAGGTTCATCAAAGGTCTTGCAATTTGTGAAAAGTCTTTGATGAATCGATAGTAAAATCCTACATGACCAAAAAATCCTTACACACCTTTTACATTGCTTGGCGGTGGAAGTTTCTTTATCACTTCTGTTTTTGCTCTATCAACTTCACATCCTTAATGTGAGATTTCATGCCTTAGCACTATCCCCTCTTGAACCATAAAGTGACATTTCTCCTAATTCAGCACCAAGTGTGACTCTTCACATCTTTGAAGAACTCTGTCCAAATTAGTTAAACACATCTTGAAAGAATCTCCAAATACTGAAAAATCATCTATGAATACCTGCATTATATCTTCTATCATATTAGTGAAGATAGACACCATACATCTCTGAAATGTGACTGGGGCATTGAAAAGTCCGAAAGGCATTCGTCTGTATGCGAAGGTACTATAGGGGCAAGTGAATGTAGTCTTTTCCTGATCGTCAGGGTAGATGAAAATTTGATTATATCTAAAATATCCATCTAAGAAGCAATAAAAAGAATGACCAGCTACCATTTCTATCATCTGGCCTATGAACAGAAGAGGAAAGGGATCTTTCTTAGTCACTGATTTGAGTTTGTAGTAATCTATGCATACTCTCCATCCTATGACTGTTCTTATTGAAATTACTTCTCCACTATCACTTTCTATTACCGTCATTCCTTCTTAGGTTCACATTGTATTGGGCAAACCCATTCACTATCAGAGATAGGATAAATTATCCTGACATCTAAGAGTTTTATGATCTCCTTCTTGACTACCTCCTTCATTCTAGGATTCAACCTCTGTAGACGCTAACTCACCATTTTACATACTTCCTCTAAGTTTATTCGACGCATGCAGACATTTGGGCTTATGCCTCGAATGTTAGCAATCTTCCATTCGATGGCTTTCATTCGTGTCCTAACAGCTTTTACCACCTTACTTTCTTGTTTCTCATTCAATTGATTGGAGATTGTTATCAGTAACATTTGACCTTCACCTAAAAAGGTATATCTAAAATATGCAGGTAAAGGTTTAAGCTCTAGTATCGGTGGTTTTTATGCAGTGGTGGTATGGGTGCTTCAGCTCGAATGGCTCCTCCATCTCATTATCTCTTTTAGATTCAGGGTTTTGATATCCATTGTCTTCCTTTACCTCCATTGACTATACTTCTATGATGCAACTCTCAACTTGGTCTTACAAATTTTGATCCATAATTTCAACCTTTATGCATGCGCTACTTGTTATTGGATTCTTTAAAGCCTTATTCATATTGGATTCGATTTGATCCTCATGTTGGATTGGAAAATAAAACATGCAAGATTTGACTAAAACGGTAGATTTCAAAACTTTTTTAGAAATTAAAACACAGCGAAAACAAGATAACCAAATCGACATGCCAAGCCATACATGATACGATATATGGAAAATAATTATCATAAGAACAAGATGGAGATTATATTACCGACTCCTTTGCTACAGCTTTAACTCTTCGCTGTGCAATCCTCTCCTTTTTCTTGTATCCTCTCCTAGCTTTAACCTTGCTTTTGAATCCTTTCTTTTGTCAATGTATCCTCTCCTTATTGTTGTATCCTCAACCAATCCGTTCTACCACTTGTTCTTCTTGGACAACTTGGTTAACAAGATCCTTTGGTGGGAAATGAGAAGAAATATTTGGCGGAGATTTTTCTTAGCAGAAAGAAGCCAAAAGATGAGATACCTCTCATGCAAATTCGTCCAACATATGCAAGAAAGGAGAGAGATACCAAAAAATGCAACAACACCTCTCTTACACCTTGTCAATTTCAGTTATGCATGAAAAGAAAGAAGAAGTGGAAAGCACCTAATGCATCACTTCATTCTTTAATCAAAACATAAAGAAGTCATTAAATGAGACTCTTCTCATTTGCTTTAAGATGGCTATATGAAAAGACCAATAACCTAAAATGACATGTCAATTTTGGTTTTAGTGATGAAAGAAGGAAGATGATCCATCAAATGCACATCTTGTTAAGTCAAGAGGACTTTACGATGATTAATTTTGATGACAATCAAATAATAATAATGTTAGAAACAAATGATCGTTTTTGATAAGTGTGTTAAGTCTGCAAACAAAGTACAGAACACAGACGCAGAAGGAAACAGAGACGCAAAGACCACATAGACGCAAAGTCGAAATACAGACGCAAACACAATGCAGATGTAGACGCAGACTCAAAATCAAAACGCAGATGCAGACGCAAAATCAAAACACAAACGCAGATACAAAGATAATATAAACACAGACGCATACGCAAAATCAAAACAAAGACACAGACGCAAAGCCAATATAAACGCAGACGCAGACGTAAAATCAAAACGTAGACACAGACGCAAAATCAAAACATAGACGCAGACACAAAGACTCAACATAGACGCAAAGGCAATATAGACGCAAAGAAGACATAGACGATACCATGAAGATACATTAGCACGTCAGAACAGTTATTTAGTTAGAGATAGTTACAGAACTTAACTAAATGACGATTATCAAGAATCAAGAAGCGGTTATCAAAGATCAAGAAGTAGTTAGAGACGAAGGCTATAAATA
>JANQAP020484542.1:0-15343 GCA_026874005.2 Erythroxylum coriaceum | reverse complement strand
AAAGTCTTGAATCCATCTATAGGAAGTTGAAGCCTGATACTTGACCTTTCATTGAAATGAAATGTCGCTATAATATTGATTGAGAACGGTACTGAGGGTGGCAGTCTATTAAATCAATACTTTTGTCGAAAGAGTCTCAAAATTTCGTCGGTTTTTCCCACCACCAAAATACACCTAAATGATAGGGATTCCGATGTACTCTCCACTTACAGATGCATAGTTTTAAATGATGATGTTTTGTACGGAAGCTCAGAGATCTTTTGGTCGACAAGTTCAAGTGAAACACATCTGTCCATTCCTTCATTGTTTGAACGTCATTTTTAAAATGTTCTTGTAAACTTTCTAAATGGCCTGTATCATTACGAGCTGCTGAAAGTTAAAGATTCCTTATGAGTGGTAACCAGAAGAAATTCGGTCCTTGATCAACTATTCTATATATATATATACATGATAAGGGGTGAAAGTCTTCAATTCTTATAGGGTATTTACTATTTAGTTGAAATTTCGTAAGTGCATTCTCTTGTGGAAAATCTTGCATATAATCAATATATGCACTAAATAAAAAAAATGGCTTGGAACCCTTTACATAGTTAATGTTTTACAACTTAAGTTTGTATTGCTTAGCAGTTTTTCCACAATCCCAGCACACGAGACCTTATTGTCTGCCTATGTCATGTGCGTATTCTGCTTTTTTCAAAAGCTGTGCTTCCTCCTATATTCCTAAGTTACATTCCTAGTTGGCTAATCAGTAATCCCATTTCTTCACTTAATCTAAGCAAATTTCTGTAACAGTAAAATCCACTATACTTAATTGCAGGCTTCAAGAACATGGTACGTGATTTGCCAGACAACTGCCACTAACGGAAGAGGCAATTTGGTTGGTCCTTAAACCAGCAGAAATTAGACCCACATATAATTAATATTTAGAAGTAACATATTGAGAATTGATGTGACTTGAGGTATTTGGAGTTTTGTGCAGTGCTCTTTGAACACTATTCCCTTATCCTAAAATGTTTTTTATGATGTTCCAAGTTGTCGGGGACTGACTGTCTTTTCTGTCAATTAAAAAACAACTTGGAAGTGCCAAATCGCAAATTTAGATCTCTACATCAAAAGAAATGCTCCATTGGCAGTCCCATAAAGAAACTTGATGACTTACAGAAGTACCAAGAGTGGAAAATAAATAATGAAGCATAGAAGAACTTTTTTGGCATGCACTGTAGGCTAGGGTCAGGATGCTCCTTTAAGTTCTTCCCTCGGCGCAGCCCTACTTGGAAGAAACCAAAGAATATGCCGCTGATTCCTGTTATGTACATTTTTTGTGGGGCAGAAAGTTTTATCAGTCAAATAAAACAATTTATTGTTAGAAGGGTTATGTTTTACTTCTGAAAATCCCAAAGGATGTAGTTTTGCAAAATTCTTGTTCAACTGCAGTTGCTTTGAACTGTATCTGTCGGTTGCTTGATATAAAGCAACTGTTAATTTTTTAGCAAAAACGAAAAAAAATTAAACACGAAGCAAATAAATCAACACCCAAGATTTGGTAGCACAGTTTGACACATTGTCTATATCTGCGGAGCTCTCATTCAACTTAATCACTTCACTGAAGAACAATAGTTTTACACAAGGCTTTATTGAGCCGACACTACTCACCTTGATACTATCCACTCGTTCTCACACCCCGTGAAAGAATTTCACTCTCAATAATATGACTACCTCGTGATAATTTCAACAGAGGATTTTCACAACACTGCTTAATAGTAAAGATGATGATTGAACAATTCAAGTGATTGAAACAATAAAAACAAAAACAACGACAACGACAATGACAACAGTACTTGAGATAGAAAATAACTCCCCTAAATATGCTGCTTCATCAATGAAAGTATGGGAAATTGTCCACCAAGAAATATACTGTGAACCTTCGATTGTCACTGAAATATCTCATGCATTGCAGCTACGAAAACTCAACAAACAAACAAACGTTTCACCACCGAAACGTCATAAACAAAAGAGCTATGACCACAGGAAAACTGTTGGACTTTTCACACAAAAAAATACTAATTAGATTGCCCAAAAAATCATGCAGCCTTAGAGAAAATGCAACTGCCCAATCAAGATAAGATCCCTGAAAAATCAGCTGCCAAAGATAGCTTAAAGTTCCAAAAAACACAGTTGTCAAGTCACCATATACTAGTCGTGTTTTCCACATAAAAAACGTCTCAATAGTCCAGAAATTTATGTTATTGCACATGGAATGCAACTGCCAAAAATGGAACAGATCAATAAAAATATAGTTACCTTAGATAGATAGAATTACTGGCTATCAAAGATAGTCCTAAAATCACCAAAAATCCACACATTATCTTCATCAAGATATGGTGATTTTATGTAAATTAAATCATATCTTCATTAGGATTTTATCCCAAATAAACCTTATCTTCAAGAATCCCACATAAGGTAGATTACTCATCATAACGATATTCCTCAAATAACTAAAGATGTCCAATTATAAATAATACCCAAAATTAATTAATAAGATATGTTAACATATATCTTAACAATCATCCCCTTTTTGGCATTGTTTGTCACATATAGGAACTCCCCTTTAATAGGATAATTGGACACTCTCCCTTAATCGAGCATCGAGTTCCAAATAATTTCCAAATAATATTAAGTTCATATAACATCAAGTTTGTCAAGTTCACATAAACAAATGGCAAATAACCAAAGAAATAGTAATCTCAAGTTAACAAAACAACCAACAATCATCCAAACAAATTGTCCAATTTCTCAAATTTTCTCTAGTCATATGTTTCTCTCCTTACTAAGAAAGTCTTCAATGCGATCAATCTCAGCGAATAAAGAGGTATAAAAATTAGCATTAGGTGCAGCGAAAAAATCATAAGCACGTATTACAACAACAAAAGGTCAAGATGAGAATTTACCATCGGTCAAAACACTAGCCAATATATTATTACTCTCATCAAAGTCATCTGCATAGAAATGATTAAATTCATAAACTTAAAAAATGCATTCAACGAATCACAATCAAATTTAATCAATCTCCCTTTCACGTACACCATATGAAAGCATATAACTGTATCATCCAACACTCTCTTATCCAAATTAAAATAAAATTCTCGTACCAAATCAGCATCAAATTGTTGTAGCAATAAAGAAGTATGTAACAAATTCCTCTCAGTCAACAACGCATCCAAATTAAATTGTTTATACTTAGCTAAATTTATAGGAGGATCAAGAACAAACCCGGTTGAAGTGAGACTCCAAGCTAGAAAGACATCTTAGAACCTTCATTCTCAATGTTGACTATTGAAGCATCAAAAAGTTGTTCGGTAGTTTACATTAAACTTAGAAGATTCTCTTTCATCTAGTGGAACCATACTCTTTTCTTCAGCATCAGTTACCATTGGAACCAAAATAGAGAAGGATTGCATATCACTAGATGTGCAAAAAGCATCAATATTAGATCCAATTTTTACAAGAGTATTTAAAAACTTAATCAGCATATCCACTATAGGTCCACGTAATAAAGAAGCATAATGCATAAGTTCATCCAGTCCACTAGATAAGACTCCTGATATCTCACTAGCAAGGGCACATAAATGTATTCAAGAAGTAAATGTTTTCACAAAACATCTTAAAGCGTTGCCTGGAGACCATTGTTGTTTAACCATAAAGTAATGAAACATTGAGGAATGCACATTATTTCTTCTATAAAGCAAAAGATGCCTTCCATTATAGCTTTCAAGAAAGCAAAAGGAGGACCAGCTACATCTAAAACTAGAAAACAAGTAGGATATTTGTGAATCAGATCACTCATGACAGTAGCTGCAAATGAAACACAACTCCACCAAAATCTTTTGCTCTTTTAAAGATGATATATAAGAATTTTAGCAACACATTCTCCTCATATCCATATACATGGAATGCGTTCCCTATGAAAACATATTTCCTAAACTCATACAACCCACGATATAGAGAGAAACCAAGATAAAACTTGAAAAACCAAATTATAGAAAACCCAAATCTTCCTACAGATTTCCAACCAAGAATCAACATTTTCTCATCATAACTCCATAAATCAAAATATAAAAGCAAAATTCTCAAATCATCAAGAACAACGTCATTTTTGCACCAAATATACCATTCAATAAGTAAGGAAAAGACAAATACACGCCAATCAACTAAACCTTAGAAAACCCATAGATCAAAAACTCAAAAAGACTAGACATTAACTCCGTTGAACCCTGCTTTTTTGTTTTGTTTTTTTAATAAACAACATCAATATACTTCAAAAATGTTAAGCATACAGTCCCTATTCACCTTGAATAAATTCAAACCTGGCCTTATTTCTCGCCACATTATCCCTGTCATCAATTGTCTGGTTGGTTTCTTCCTCCGAAACAATTAACTGGTCCTCTTTCTGAACAGTTTCTTTTTCAGCAGTAACTAACTATGAATCTAGAAAGTTTCTAATTTTAGCTTCATATCATATCTATTCTGATTTGTGAGGCTGATTTTGAAGGTTTTCTTCTACCACCAAGTTAGTTTTTAGACGATTCACATGAAGAACATTTTTGAAGTGTGGTAATCCATCCATGCAAAAGGTCCCTCTTCCAATAATCACGACCTTCTTTTCATCCCCAAAAGTAACGTGGCCATCCATACAACTTTGATAATCCATCAAGTAGCTTCTTTCACTCTTTCGAATCCAAGTATGCTTTGGTAATACAGGCTGCTACTAAAAATTGGCCAAAAGGGCCAAATGAACCTTAACATTTACAATGATGTACAAAATAGACTATAACGTTTTACAGTGTTCAAATTGAACTCCAATGTTTGTAAAATGTTTAAAATGAACCAGAACGTTTGGAAAATGTTTAGATTGAACCACCCTAACCACTACGTCAATTATTTCTGACGTGGTCCAAAAAATTGCTGATATGATTTTTCAAATTTTTAGTTGTGGGATCCACCAAAGATTGATGTGGACATTTTTAAAATAAAAATGGGTCCATCTCCAGTTAAAACGTAGACCACGTTCTTCACCTTCTGTCTCTGATTTTTAGTCAAATGACCAACCACAAATTCTTATTTTCATTTCTTAGCTCTTTTTCTTTCTAACAGAACAGGTTTATGTTCGAACACAAAATGAACAAGAACCTGAGACATGCATGTCATAGTTCAAATATGTTAGACTGGCTTGTAAGATCTGTTTCAATCCTACCTTCTTTACTGGAAGATCCATATAAGATCATAGACATCAGTTCATCTCATCAATGGTAGGACAAAAATTAGGAAAGTTGTCATGAACCAATCAATAATCAAACTAGTTTTAGCAATAGAACCAACAAAATTGATGTCAATACGAGTAGCTTAGTAGCACAAAATGATTCTGCCATATCTAATAATTCACAATAACTACCGACTAGGACCTCATGTTCTCTAAGCATTAACTCTTTACCTATAATCCTCAGTAGCCACCTCCTCTTTAGCCTTTATAGGGTCGATAAATTTTGCTTCTATTGAGCCAAAGTTTTTCCAACAATCTTTGCTCAAATTCTATGAGCTAAGTCCTTGATTTGCCTTTCCTAACAACATAACAAATGCTTCTATTCTCCAAATTCTCACTTTGGAAATAAATCACTCTTGTATTCTACATATTCTTAATAGTGGAGTCTCTCACGGTGTGTAATGGCGTACACTTCTTGACATATTGACTCGACGATCCGAAGAGCCTCCACCACTAGTAAGCATCATAGTAATTATTAACCTTTCTGAAACTGACTAAAACATAGAGACCCCATTTTTTATCAAACCTCTAGGAAACAATGTTTCTATGAGGCTACTTAGCTTTGCAAATCTATGAACATCAATTTGCAAATCAATAGACTTAATAATCATCCTTTACAAATAAGCAATCCATAAGTTATCAACACCAACCATGAATAGACCCTAATAGTTTATGCCCAATTTAGGCTCTATCATTTGAAACACAATCCCCATATGAGAGAACTGAGTTTTTGAGAGTCTTGAGAAGCCTAGAACCAAAAGGTGTGATACTCATTGAAAACAATATGGGTTGTAGCTGCAACAATTGTGGTGATTTTTTCATAGGATTTTCAAGGAGAGTATAGTATCTTTGAAGTTTTTTAAACAGAACAAGCTCAACTTTCAAAGGCCATGAAAGCGAAGAAAGGAGGGATGGAAGAAGAAGAAATAAAGGCATTAACAAACCGTTATGAGATGAATGAAGCTAAAGTGAAATAGTGTGAAAGGATGAAAGGATGATAAACACTCTCTATTGACCCTCACTAAATGATGCAGAGATTTGGATATGAAGAATGGGATTTTCTAATAAAGGATTCTTTGCAAATGAATTGATATGGTCTTGGACAACTAAAAATTAGTTGTCCAAGCTATAATTTAATTTCTAGCCTCCTTTGCCTCCTCCCTTTCTGAACATGGTTGCCACAATTATTGACCACCTATCATTTCAACAATCTCCCACTTGAAGATTTGATTGAGTATCAATCATATATTCACATCATTTTTTCTATCTTGTCATTTTCATGTTGCTCACGTCCCTATCAGGCTACAAGAGGATCGAAACTAAATAAATTTCTCAGTATTAATTGCCTTTGTCATGAAATCTGTTAAGTTATCTTTGGTATGAATTTTTTACATATCTACAGCTCCTTCTTCAACTTTTTCACAAATGAAGTGATATTATACTTGCATGTGTTTGGTCTTTGAATGAAATGTTGGATTCCTTGCAAGATGTAAGGCACTCTGACTGTCATAAAGTAAAGCAATTTTTTCTTCTTTGTGCCTGAGTTCTTCTAAGAGCATTTTCAACCATAATGCTTCTTTATTAGCTGGTGTAGCTGCTACATATTTTGCATTTATTGTTGACGTAGCAATAATTGATTGCAGTTTTGAAACCCAACTCACAGTTCTGCCAGTAAGTTTAAAGACATAACCTGTAATAGATTTGCTTTTGTCAAAATCACTTACATAATCTGAATCAACATATCCACTGACAATAAAGTATGATCCTATATAACATAATGCAACATCTAAGGTTTCCTTAATGCATCTTAAGATCTTCTTTACAGAAGTCCAATGCTCTCTACCAAGATTCACCATGTAACGATTAACCACTCCCACTGTATGTGCAATGTCTGATCTTGTATAAATCATAGCCAACATTAAACTTCTCACTACTGATGCATACGATCATTGCTAGGACTAATTTTAGAGGAAAACTTGAAATTAATAGGAAGTGAGGTAGTAATTGGCTTTCAATCTTGCATGTTGAAAAGTCGTAAGATTTTCTTCAAATAATTTTTTTTAGAAAACCAAATCTTCTAATTATTTTTGTCTTAGTGAATTTGCATCCTTAGAATCTTATTTGCTAGTCCCAAGTTCTTCATATCAAATTCCTTAGCCAATTATGCCTTTAACTCCTTGAAATGATCTTTGTTGGGGCCTGCGACCAACATGTCATCTACATACAATAGAAAGATAATGAAATCATGTTCAACATGTCATTTACATTGAGTATGTTGTATCCAAGGCTCATCAAATCTCTTGTACCAGCATCTTGGCATCTGTTCTAGACCATACAGAGATTTGTTCAACCTACAAACTAAGTTCTCTTTGCCTTTTTCTTCAAAATCTTCTGGTTGGAGCATATAAATTTCTTCTTCAAGATCCCTATGAAGAAAATTTTTACATCTAACTGTTCAAGATGTAAATCAAATGTAACATAATTACTAAGACTACTCGGACTATAATGAGTCAAACAACAAGAGAAAATATTTCACTGAAGTTAATTCCTTCTTTCTGAGCATATCCTTTCACCACCAATCTTCCATGATATCTCTCCACTTGATCTTCACCATTTTGCTTAATCTTGAAAACCCATTTGTTTCTAATAGACTTTCTTACATATGGTAGTGGCACGAGCTCCCAACCCTTATTTTTACGAAGAGATTTAATTTCTTTTTGTGTTGTTGCCTTCCATAAAGATGCATCTGAATTACTCATTACTTCTTGAAGAGATGATGGATCCCATTCCTCTATTAAAAAAGAGTATATAATATTACTCTCTATAATGTAATCAGAATGCCACTCTGGTTGTCTTTTTATGCAATCTGACCAGTGAATTTTTGGAACTTCATCTTCAACTGGTTCTTGTGCCTCTTACTATGGTTTTGCTTTAGAAGAATCTTCTAGTTCAACTTCTCTGTCCACCTATACAATTATAGTCTTCGAATTTTCTTTTGAATTGTTATCATCTCCTTCATCCCTTTGTAGTTGATCTCCTACAAAGGCAACATCTTATTGACTATGCTCTTGTGGGTAGTGGGATCCTACCAGCGATATCCTTTTATTCCGTCAGCATATCCCATGAATATGTAGTTCTTGCATTTTGGATCGAGCTTTGAAATTTCATAGGCCTTGTATATCACATGCACTGGATTTCCAAATATATAAAGGCTTGAATAATCAACTGATTTACCAATCTACATCTCCATTGGTGTCTCCAACTTAATTACAGTTGATGGAGACCAATTCACCACATAATAGGTAGTATTGACTACTTCTGCCCAAAATTTCCTTTATGAGCATACAGTTTTTAACATCGCTCTTGTTCTTTCTAACAAGATATGTTCATCTGATTTGCCACTCCATTTTGTTGAGGAGTTTATGGTATTGTGAATTGTCTTTTAATCCCTTCTTGCTTATAGAATCTTTCAAAATCATCACTAGTATATTCTCCTTTATTATAGGTCCTCAAACACTTGATGTTCTTTCTAGATTCAAGCTCAACTCTCGCTTTATGGACTTTGAAGACTAGAAACACATCTGACTTTCTCTTAATCGGATACACCCAACATCTCCTGGGATAATCATCAATGAATGATAAAAATATTTTTCTCCTCTTAGGGATGGAACCTATCTTTGCCATACATTAGAGTGAACCAATTCTAGAACAACCTTGCTTCTAGAATTTGATATGTTGAACTTCAAACAACACTGCTTACTTGTAATACAATTCTCACAAAAAGGAAGTGATACTTTTGTAAGTCCAGGAACTAGCTTTTGCCGTGTAAGGATTTTCATTCCTTTTTCAAACATATGCCCAAGTTTGTGATGCCACATCATTATTGATCTTTCACTTGAGCTACTTGAGACAACTAATGCTTCATCTTCCTGTAAAGTCTCTCCTTTCAGCATATACAAATTTGTAGTTATCTTTTCTCCCTTCATAAGAAAAAATGCTCCTCTTATTATTTTAATGATCTTATTCTCACCAACAATCTTACATCCAATATCATTTAGTTGTCCTATAGAAAATAGGTTCTTCTTCAGGTCCTCTACATGTCACACATCTTGAATAGTATAAATTGTACCATCATATATCTTCAGCTTGATAGTTCTAATGCCAACGATCTTTAATGCATGATCACTACAACTGTACATAAATCCTTTAGAGATAGGCTCATAATGATAGAATCATTCTCTTCGAGAGTTCATATGGAATATAGCTCCTGAGTTAAGAAGCCATACTTCAGTAAATCTTTTCCTACCTTCATTAGTTGTTGTTGCTTCACAACATAAAGCATCTCTGTCATCAGAACAACTTGGCACATTTCCTTGAGGATTGGAATTTGTCTTTAAATTCCAACAATCTTTCTTCAGGTGACCTTTCTTGCCACAATTGTAGCATTTTAAATTCTTCTTAATTCTTGATTTTGATCTACCATGATTATGGCTTGTAGTTTAACCTCGTTTTATTGATCTGCCTCTCATCACTGTCAAGGCCTCCACATGTTGTGAACTTGCCTGCCTATCTTCCTTGTTCTTACGTCAATTTTCCTTTTCTAGGACAACAACTGTAACATCATCAAAGACAAGATCATTCGTAAGGATATTATTTATTAAGTTGATGATGAGCTGATCATATGAATAAGGTAAATTTTAAAATAGAAGCTCAACACGTTCATTTGACTCTATTTTACAACCTAACAAAATGAGTTGAGATAATAGAGTATTCAAGGTATTGATGTGCTCTGTCACCAAAGTAGATTCTGCCATACGAAGAGTATGGAGTTTCTTCTTATGGAAAATTTTCTTGTGCAAAGATTTGGCCTTATACAATTTTATAAGATGATCTCAAATCTCTTTTTTCTTCTTCTTCTCTTCTACGCTTGACAACACTCATCTGCTAGTGCTAGATAAAGATTTGCAATAAAATTCTTGTCCAACTTATTCCACTTAGAATTATCTGTATATTCGGTTGGCCTTTCACTTATAGCTACTAGGCAGTTATCTTTTCTTAAAGGAGCCTTCATTTTCAGCTTTCACAGTGAGAAATTACTCCCGTTGAAATTTTCTATCTCAAATTTTGTCGCCATTGCTTCTATCACAAACTTCTTTGATCAAATAATCAGCTCCCACTATTTTACGTGAATAGTAATGGTACACATGAATAGTAACTATACATATAAATAATGACCATACACATAAATAGTAATAGTACACGTGAATACTGCCCAGTATCTTCAAATAATAATCTAACTTATTTTCTTATGTGGAGGATCCACTATTCAGTGGCAACCATATATCATATAATAAGTAGACCTATATACCCAAATCAGACTCTGATACCATTTGTTAAGAAAATTAACTGAATTAGAGTAGGATCATAACAGATAAATTTGAGATAATTAAATACACAAATTTTAAGTGAAAAACCCTTTAAATGAATTAGGGTAAAAACTATGGGCAAGAGTAGAAAGTTTCACTATAAGAAATAATAGTAGTTACAACCTCTTTATATTTTATAAAAGAAATATGATAAACACTCTTTATTGACCCTCATTAAGTAATACAGAGATTTGGATATGAAGAATGGGATTTTCTAAGAAGGGATGCTTTGCAAATGAAATGGGGAGGCTTATTTATAGGCCTCCCTCACGCGGTTTTGGACAAGTAAAAATTAGTTATCCAAGCTGTAATTTAATTTCCAATCTCCTTTGCCTCTTCCCTTTTTGACCATGGTAGACGCAATTGTTTACCACCTATCATTCCAACAACTTTTAGGTTAAAGTTAGGTCAAATTCTATTATAGATATGTCAAATAGCTATTTAGACACCGTATACAATAGTTACCTATATAATAGTTTTGATTAAAATGACTTGATAAAAGTCTAACAATTTTTTTAATTTCAAATACAATAAGATTTATGTAATTTAGAATAAAAATAAATTTAAATAGATAGAAAGATAGGAAAGATTTGTATCCTTTACTAAGAACTATCTTTTCCCCAAAGTATATATAATAGCCTTTCAATGCCATCACTATTCGATCATCACTAATATTCACATGATAGAAAATTTTGAATATATAAATAAACACAAGATCTTTTATTTTTATATCCATCATTAATCAACCAAATTATTTGCTTGAATTTAATTTTCTTTTTGGTAGTAATTATCCCTTTTATTTATTTTTGTTATGTTCAAATGATAATCATTAATCAGTTTAATTGATTTTTATCTAGATAATGTTAAGATATTTTTTTAACATATAACAATCAAAAGTTCACACCTCAAATTCATCAAGTATATTCTAACTCAAACCTAAAAGTAGTCATTAGTTGCATGTCTTCATCAGTAAAAAGCCAAACCCATTTGCTAGAAAGCTTACCCACATGGTCATATATTTGTTAGCAATATATGATATCTCGGTCATATATTTGTTGGGAATATATGATGTCTCGATTAATGAATTGATCCTTGAGTAGATTTTGTGTGACGTACCATAGGTCATATTCTCATTTTAATCTTCTTTCATCTTAGTTATTTCATCGTGTCATAAATATTCTGTCACTAAGAGTTAGCATCTCTAAAAACAAAATTTTCTTATGTGAGTTACGACTCAACAATGACCTTCTTCTGTTCTAAATTATATTAAATTAAATTAAATTTACTTTTCTATAATGATCTCATAAAATCATATAAAAAATAATCTTTTAATAATATTTAAAAGTAACAAATCTTAAACTTAATTCTTAAGAATTATATAAGAGTCCTAAGAGTATATTACAAGACTCACGTAACTTCTAGAGTCTCACACAATGTAAATTTTAAAGATATATTATATAACCTTTAGGGTCTTATATATTTCGATTTAGAATAATTTCTTAATTTTTGTAATACTACATTAAAGATGATTCATTGAGAATAGATAAAGACTTTTATTATTATTATTTAATTTTAACATATCAAATATACAATCAAGTTGAATTTCCTAAATAAAAAATTATATGTAATTTTATCATGGAATCAATGGATTAAATTTTAAATAATTTATATATAAGGAGTAACTCTATTTTAATGTAAAATTTCAATACATTATGTCTTATATGTGTGTGTGTGTATGTGTGTGATTTATTGTTGTTATTTTCCTCTTTTTTTATCACGGTTGGCTTCGTTTTGTTCATCATTCACTAGCATCAAAAGCATCTGTGAACTCAGGTTGCTTTTAAATTTTTAGGTATTGTCGTGACCTGATCAATTGGGGCTTTCATGTCATCCACTTTGATGATTATCTGCTACCTATTCATGATAAATCTGTTTTCTTGATCTGGGTTTTTATGTGGGTTCTTAATGCTATTTGGTATCTGGGTTTCTTTTAAAGTTGTTTTCTTTGCTCTGTGTGAATCACAAATCACTTAGGTTTTGTGAGTTTAGGATGAGATCTCGAGGAATTTTCTATGCTCATTTACTGATTTCATTGAGGGTTTGATTATTGCTAAACTCCATTGTTGGGTCAAAGTTATGTTCTTTGTGCTTTGTTCTAATGATATGTTAGTAATGAAAAGGTTGATTGAGTGATCTGATTTGGAATGAGTACTTGTGGCATTGTTTTTGATAATTGCAGTGAGGCTTTTAAGTATTTGAATGAAAAAGTGATCTATTCTCACTGTGATTTGATTGTAAGTAGCTGTTGTATGTAATCATCGAGGATTTCTTCTGGACTTTGTGTTTTCACGGTCGCAGATATTATGTAAACTTGCTCATGACCATTTCTGTTACAACACCAATTTGGGGAATTTTTTTCACTTCACTTTTCTCTTGGGTTTATTCGTGCTTATTCCTAGAAGTTATATGCATTTTATGGTCAACCTTGTGTGTTTTTAAGTTCATTTAGATTTCAGATTATTATGTTTTCTGTCTTTATTTGCTGTGACTTTGTGCCGTTTGATGCCATCATTGTGCTCCTTATTAGTTAAAAAAAAGGGATGTTGGTATTAGAACTGTTGTTTCGTTGTGTTTTTGTCTTGGATTTTGGCAGTTCTGTGCAGCACCATGATTTGCTCAGCACCATCCTCGACAAGAACAATCTTTTCTCCATCTATTGAACAGTCAAACAGAGAAGCTTCTTCTTACCTTTTATTATTCTTTTATTATTCTTTTTAGTTCTTGTTTCATATCTTCTTTGGTTCTATTTTATTTTATTTATTTACTTATTTCATTATAATTAAGTATTTATTATCAGTATCATTAGTATTATTATTTACTTGTTTTTATACATTTATGTATTTAATTTTATTTATTTATTTATTTACTCTTTTAACCTGTATTACTTATTTGTATTTTTTATTATTACTATACTACTTTTTTCTTCATATCATAATCGCATGTGGGTCTATCGGAAACAACCTCTCTACTCTGTAGGGGTAAAGCTGCGTTTTATCAAACCTCCTCAGACCCCGCTTTGTTGCGGGATTTCAGACTGGGTGGTGATGATGATAATGATGATGATGAAACTTATCTTAAACAATTTAACATATAAATATTGAAATATCAACAAGGAAGAGAATAAATATTTTTATTTTTCATAATGTATTTATTTAAAATATAAAGATAAAAAGTTCATTGTTCTTCATACACTTGTTCAAATTTCGAATATAAAAAACAAAAAGTGGTTTTCACCCTCATCAATGAGTCAAATCTTGTAATACTTTAATTTGAGTTAGTTTTAATAATTATATGGAGAGTCTTTTCTCAAATTCACAATTTTTTGTATGACCAAAACGTCATTGATTGCAAAATCACTTGTCTTGAACATTGTCGTCTTTTCTGTACACATAAAGGAATGAGAATATCATAGATACGTTTATTGAGTTTTTTCTAGCACTATGTCAATATGAGTTGAACTAATAACTCTTCGTGGGAAAGTTCCAATTGTTTTAACTTTTAATTTAAAGATAAACTTGCTAATAACTACTTAGAGTTGGACAAAATGGTTTATTATATTGTAAGCTTTATTACCATAAAATTAGGTAGCTACAAAATTGTTCTAAAGAGTTTCTCTATTTTTAAACTTAAGAAAATAAACATTTTTGTAGATAGAAAACTCATCACTGAAAATGTTAAAGTATGCGGGAGGCAGTCAAAAGAGAAGAATTTCAATTCAATTCCTCCATAGCCACCAACCTTAGTTGGTTAAAGTAAGGGTTGGCCTGTATGACGCATGGAGTCACTGTCTCGACAACAAACTTTGGTTTTTGTACCGATCGAAGCAGTCAAATGAATCAAATGATGAGTAGTTTCTCTTAAGTGCTGTTCCACCTCGAAGAATCTTGTTAAAAAGCACTCTCTTGTGTTCGGTTCCAGACTTTGAGGAAGCCCCACTCAGCCTCCGCCCACTGAATCTCTGTGGTAAAATAGTAGTTTTATATCAATTCTTTTTTAGCAGACCTTGTAGGCGACAAACAGCATTGAAATGATTCTTTGTAATTTGCTAGGCTGTAGTGCACGATAATTGTTTCTTAATATAGTGTACGGTGGCTGACCATAAATATATTACGACAACGTGCAGAGGGTTTGGTGGCAAAGCCAAAAGGATCTTCCACGTTGCTTGGGAATCCCAAAAGTTGAGGACTCATGGGATCTTTTCCTATGCTTAGATTTGTTGAATAAGTGGGATTTTAATTAATTTTGCCACCGAAAGAAAGTCTAGTAGCCACTAGCGTGTAACTGTGCATGCTGGTATGTATTTCAGTCAAGGGCTGCGTTAGGAGCTGCGGTACTATGAGGATAAGTACTTATTTAATACAATTCTCAGACGCAGTTACATGTTTGGATCTGTGGTGAACAACCGGAGGTTGGAGAAAACTGTGGTGCTACTGCAGAAATCAATAAGCAGAAAGAGGGTTGCCGTAGGAAATTGCTTCTGCGGTGAAAATTTTACTTTCCATTAATAACCTTCACTACAAGTATTATTTTCCATTATATT
>JANQAP020484227.1:0-15345 GCA_026874005.2 Erythroxylum coriaceum | reverse complement strand
AAAAAAAAATTCTACACCACAAAACATTAAAATTAAAGCCTAATCACAACAAAAAAAAATAATAAAATTAATCCCAAACATATTGAAGAAGAAATCGGGGTCCAACAACACCAATTCTCCTCTACAATAATTACATGCATAAATAGATCAAAAGGACTTGATTCGGGTTATAATGTGATAAGGGTTAAGGTGGGTAAAAAGGGTAAAGGGTTTAACACAAGCATTCGTAAAGTAATAAGTAGAAAAAGGGATAACAAAACAAAATTATGAGATACATAAATGTAAATATACTAGTATTCCACACTCATTGATGCTACTAAAATGTTCTTCCTATTTCTTTTCTTTTCTTTTTCTCTTTTTCTTTTTTAATAACATGGAAGAAATAATGAACAAAATAGCAACTAAATACAAATGATTTAAGAGCGGAAGTATCACTCAACTCATCTTGGAAAAAATTTTTTTGGCAAAAATCCTAACTAATGCATCATTTAATACTCTACTAAGCTTGTGAATGGGTAGGTTAATGGGGTTTTGGGTTTTAAAATGTGAGGTTTTTTCTAGAAACAAAAGGGTTAAGGCTCAATAGGGGTATCAAGGGATAATAAAAGGTAGGTCATTTAAGTTAAAGGTTAACACAAAAAGGGCCTTAATCATCTCTATTAAGCATGCATCCAGTAAAATCAAACCTATTCAAAGCAAATTTTGAAGGTAATAACCTAAGGAAGCATCACACAAACAAAGAAATAAAATGACTATAGATGGAGTCATATAGGCTTAATCCTCACATTAGCTCAAATGAAAATTCATTATGCATCTCTACACTACCTCCTTGCTCAAGTGTCTCAAATTGTGAGTAAGCTTATGAAACCAACTACTTTTCATCACTTGACATGGTTCACTCTTTACTCAAGTAGCCTAATCCGAGTTCAAGCATGCATTCAATTCATTCTAACTAGCATGATAGAATCTCATGGCAAAACAAATTGGAATGATTCAAGTGTGGCTCCATTGCTTAACACAAAAGAACATAAAACAACCTAATACGCCTAAAATATGCATCCTATTTAACAATATGAAAACTGTGACTAAAACAGACTAAAACAATGCAATTGACAAAGCAAATGTCACCTCTCCATACTTAGAGAACATATTGTCTTCAATGTGACAAGTCAACCACAAAATAAGGTAAAATGACATCAAACTAAATAAAAGGAAGAAACAACTAACAAAGTAATTAAAATAACGTAAAAAAATAAAGGGTAAGAATGCTTATGGAGATTGTGGTGGCGAAGGCGTAGGAGAAGGGACTTCAATGTTATTCCTTTGGATGAACTTGAGGAATTTCTTCTTAATGTACCATTGCTCCTTATGCACTTGTCTCATCTGGGTGTCAAGCTCATTAATTTGCAGTGTCATTTGTTGATGATTAGAAGTCATTTGGTCAAGGATTTGTCGAAATTTTTTGACCTCTATTACTGCGGCTGGTTCCTCTTTAACTGCTTCTTTTTGGGGCTCTAGGGGCACCTAAGATATGGATGGTCAAGAAGTGGCTACATCCTTTCCCTTCCTGTTCTTTACTATAGTGAGCGTTTGAGGATTTCGGAGCTTTATAGAATGGGGCTCCAAAATTTCAGAACATATCAAATAAGATATATCAAACATATTATATCTAGCTATACGCACACTATCCACATCAAGATTATAATATAAAGCCAAAGTAGTAATGATAGGTGTGATTTGCATCATATTTTAGGGTTTAATTTATTATGTATTAATTGTTAATTTGAGTGTTTAGTGTGTGTTTAGGTTAGAATTGTGTTAGTTTATGTGTTTAAGTGTTTTTATGGGTTAATATAAGTCTTTGAGCTTAAATAAGGTGTTTTTAAGGTACCTTGATGTGTTTGTTAGTGTTTTAGGGCCAATGTCGAAGAACGGAGAAGTTTTAGAGACTTTCGGGCTAAAACCACGGCCCACGATCATGGCATAATAGGTCACGATCATGACAAAACCATGTGAGCTAGCACACGATTGTGACAAAAGACTCTGCCCCAGCCCACTATCGTGACATTTGGGCCATGATCGTGATAGAAAGGTTTGATACTGGCCACGATTGTGGCATGCAAGGCAACCATAGTGGGCTGTGTCAGGCAGACGCATAAAGAAGAGAAAAAGTCAAGTTTCGAGGGATTTTTTGGACCATTTCGACCCCAAGGTATTTAAAAAACATGAAGAATACAGAGGAGGAGCTTTTACATTAGCCAAATCCTGAAACCCTAGAGAGCTTTCTTGAGAGAATGAGGAAGGAAACAAATGAAGAGAGACATAGAGAAGAAGCCCATGTGAAGTACTTTCTGAAACAAGAGGTTTCCTACCGTTGCTGCCTCCGTCATCCATTCCACTTGTATTTTTTGATTTTATTTCAATTTTATTGATGTATAGAATTGGGATAGCCATTAAGAATAGGATTGTTGAATGTTGATATTTGTCTAAACTCACCTTCGGGAATTGTGTCTTTGATATTAATGAAAGTTGATTTATTGCATTTTTATTGGGTTATTTGTGATTTAATTTCTACACTTCATAATTCAGTAATAAACTGAAAGGATGAACTGAGTGAAAATCATTAAATTACACTAACAAGAGTTAGGTACTTTAATAGATCAAGAATTGAATCATATCGTTAAACTTATGTAACGAGAGATCTTGCATAGGTTTCGGTAGTTTATTGGTTAACTTAAGATCTAATTTAGGTTTGGGATAAATTGTGAATTAAGAGGTTGCAATTTCTCATAATCTAATTAGGGTTAATGATTATAACTCGAGAGAGAGTAATCAACATTAGGACCGTCTAGAACTGGTAATCCAACAAATTTCATAATTAATTACTTTTCATTAAAGTTGGATAAAAATCCCCTTTTTCTTAATTGTTAGTTTTTAGGTTGATTCTGGATTTGGTGTTGTAATTGTTATCTTGTTATTATTTTCAAAATTTGATTATTGGAATTAATTGTGTGATTGAATTATTTTCTTGTTTAGTTTTGTTCTTTTGATTTATTGTGAATTATTTTGTCTTTAGATTTTAGGATTAGATTAACCCTCCTCGTGGAATCGACACCTTAGGTACTATATGAACAACTCGTGCACTTGCGAAATATCAAGGTTTAAAAAATATTAAAACTTTGTCATATCGGAACCTGCGATCAAGTTTTTGGCATTTTACCAGGGAGGTAATTAATTTAGTTCTATAGTTTAAGGCGTTTAGTTTAGTTTTTAATTTTTGTTTTCATTTTTTCATTTTATTTCAAATTAATTTAGTTCTATAGTTTAAGGTGTTTAGTTTAGTTTTTAATTTTTGTTTTCGTTCTTTCATTTTATTTTAAAAATCATGCTCTTGTATGAACACAAGAGTCACGAGAGATTCGAGTCATGCAACTGAAATGTTAGACCTAGATATCACTTGACTAAAATGAACCTTAGGAAAGCTCGACAAGAAGAACAAGAACAGATTGTGAAATCAGCAATGGCTGAGGAATATCAACAGAACATGGATCACGGAGCAAACCAAAGACATCAATAATAAACCCTGATGGACTTTATAAGGCTAGGGTTCAACGCGTTAAACTAAGCAGTAGCTAGGCCATTTGTTCAAGTAGCCTCATTTGAGATTAAACCAGTCCTTCTAAATATGTTTCAGCAGAATGTGCAGTTTTATGGATTGGCAAACGAGGATCCCAATGTACACATAGTTAACTTCCTCGAAAGCTATGATACTTTCTGGTATAAACAGATGTCAGAAGATGTAGTTAAAATTTGGCTGTTTCCCTTTACCCTTAGAGATAGAGCAAAGGTTTGGTACCATTCCTTTAGCCCAGCCAACATCACGATGTGGGATTAGCTAATTCATGCCTTTTTAGGTAAGTATTTCGCTCTGACTAAGAGCACTAATATCATCAAGGAAATCACCAATTTCCAGCAAGGTGATGGGAATCAATCTACGAAGCGTGGGAGAGATACAAGGATTTGTAAAGGAAGTGCCCACTCCAATGCCTACATAAGGAATTCCTTTTGCAAACTTTCTATAATGGAGTAAACCCATCGATGAGAGGCACAATTGATGCAGCTTTAGGAGGATCACTAATGAGGAAGATAGTTGATGAAGCAGAAGAGTTGATAGAGGAGATGGAAAGCAATAGCTACTTATGGACAAAGGAGGGGGTAGGCAACCTGTTACCTTTAGAAAGCAAAAAGGAATTGTGGTGGTCGATCATATGACAAAAATGCAAGCAAAGATCGACAACCTGATGAGACAGCTCAACAGTATGAAGGCTTCATCTTCAACTCCGGTGAAGGCCGTATAACTTAAGTGTGAGCTCTATGGACATATGGACCATGATACCGTGGACGGTTCTTTGATGAAGGAAGACAATCCAGAGTAAGTAAATTATATGGGGGCGCAATATAGACGAGGAGGGGGCAACAATCCCTACTCTAACACCTATAACCTTTGATGGAAGAATCACCCTAACTTCTCTTGGACGAACAATGCTGGAGGACAATTCAAGCCTCAAGGACAATTCAAGCCTCAAGGACATTCAAGCTTCCAACAAGATAAAGCAAGCTCAATGGAATCAAAGTTAGATAAGATTTTGGATAAAATTGGAGGCATTGAGGATGAACATAGGAGGCTCGAAAGCAAATTTAAATAAGTAATGAAGAACCATGCCTTGTCTATACACAATCTAGAAGTCCAAGTAGGCCAACTAGCAGAGGCAATGTCTACTCGAAATGTAGGAACCCTTCTAAGTAATACCAAGTCTAGTCCAAAAGAACATATCATGGCTATCAGTCAAACCCAGGATAAGGAACTTGAACTGGTAAAGGAAGAAGGGGATAAAGGAGAAGAATAAGTAATTCAGGAATTCCTTCCAAATGAGCCTGTAATCGAGCTAATTAAGGTAACTTAACCCAGAATCCCATACCCTATCTTTGCTCAACGGAAGACAAGTGAAAGTAAGGCAGTGAGGAATTTGAAGGAGATTAAATCAAACAAGGTTGAGGAAGTGATGGAACGACTACAAACGAAGCTCACATTAAAGGAATCTATCAAGAAGAAGGTTAAGGAGCGAATATAGGAAGAACACCTTAACATCGCACAGAAGAAGGAGGACCCAAGGGATTTTTATATTCCTTGCAGTATTAATAGAGTCATTATAGAAAAGGCATTCACAGATTTGGGAGCGAGTATTAACATGATGCCCTACACCTTTAGTCAGAAGTTGGGGTTAGAGAGTTAGTACCCATAAAGATGTTGGTAAAGATGGCTGACAGAACTGTGCATCAATCGAAGGGGATCATTAAGAATGCGCATGTAAAAGTTGATAAATTCACCTTTCCTACAGACTTCTATATATTGGACATTAGAGAAGATGTGGAGACCCCTATGGTTCTTGGAGACCTGTTCTTGGCCACTACTTGGTCAATCATTGACGTTGATGGGGGTGAACTAACTCTAAGGGTAAGAAAAGAGCAAATAACCTTCCAAGTGTCAAGGAAAGACTACATTTCTCCGTTACCTCCAACAAACATCAAGGAACCCAAACCTCAAGGAGAATGGGAAGATATCAAGGACCTTGGGAATGCATTTAGGAAGAAGTGATAATGTAGAAGAAGGCAAGGAAAGGAGAATTATAAGGCAAGTGGAAACCGTAGCATGGTAGCTTAGGTAAAAATTGTGAGATTATTAAGGGCACTACCATTGAGACATTCATTTGAACCACTATGAGCCTAAAAACAACGTCGAGCTACTGACATTAAAAGAAGCGTTGCATGGGAGGCAACCCATGGAAAATTATTTTCTTTGATTATTTGTGTTAGAACGTTTGAATTCTGTAGTTAGGATTATTTTTTCGAATAAAATCAAGAAGGAACAAGATTTTGGGATAAAGTGGATGATTGATCAAGTAAGTAAAAGAGAGGTAAAAGGGTAATAAAGAATTAAGAAGTGAATTTGAAAAGAATGTGAAAAGAGCAAAAGAAGAAAAAAATAAAGAATTGGTGGAAAACTACAGGCCACGATTGTATGGCCTGCGATTGGGCAGAAAAAGGGAGCGCACATTTTGTAAAGGAAAGTTTTACCATTTTACCCTCCAACCACCTATATATTCATTTCTAACTTCACTTTTTCATTCACTTTCATTTTTACTTTATCTCTCTATAATTAAAACCTACAAAAGCTCTCATATCTCTCTTTTTAAACCTCTAAATTTCATCCAAATTCTTAAGAAATATGCCGCACATTAAGTAATCAGCCAGACGGGAGCAATAAGGATGAAATCAAGTTGCGGGATGTGGAAGCAGAAACAGAGCAGCAGACTTCAGAGTGCCCTTCCTAATCTACACAGAGGAGGAAGGTATTCGTTTCCAATCCTTAAATGCTAGACAAATAGTAGTTCCCAAGTATTTTGATTTTGAAATGCTCGATAGGTTAAAATTGCGCGAGAGGGTAAAAAACTTAGCTGAGAGAATCCAGTAGGCCCAACTTATACATTTCCAATTTCCTGTTTATTAGGAGCTCACTTTGGAATTTTTCACTTCCCTGTCCTATGACCATAGGAACCCCAAGGAATTGTGGTTTAGGTTGAGAGGAAGAGCCTATGAACTGAACATAGAAATCATGTACGATATGTGTAGGTTCCCTGAATCCTCCATCATTGATCAGCATGATGATTTTTCTCTTTCTTGATATTGGAATGAACCCGCTAGAATAGAGCAATTTCATGCCAATAATGCTCACAACAACATAATAAGGTCCCACGAGCACTTGTTGCTACACAAATTCATGTGTTAGCTAGTTTTTGATAAATCAAAAACCAACAAGTGTTCCTTAAAGGAACACTTTATGATGTGGTGCATGGACCACAACATTCTAGTGTGCACATCCACATATGTGCTAAACGCTCTTGTTACGACTCCGCACAAGAGGAACAACAATTTAGGTATGGGGTACCTAGTGTCTACCATTGCTGAATATTATGGCATAAACTGTAATGGATTAACTGTCCACCTCCCTGACTTCCTAGAACATCACCATTTATGGCGGGTTGAAATCCTTAAGTCCCACAACATGAAACTTAGGTATATCAACCAAAAGACACATGTGAAGATTAGGGCTAGTCAGGCGAGTTCGAGTTCAGCACCGTCTCAGCAGGTAGAAGAGGATTCAACTAGTGAAGAGTCCGAGGAAGAGGAAGAAGCTAAAGATCAAGGCTGGAAGAAAGTCCTAGAGGCAATCTCCGTAACCAACAAGATAGTTATTGATACACTGGTGGAGAATGATGAAGGAGATCGCCCGAACACAATGACACCAGAGCTGAGATATCTGTCGTATCCATTAATATTTTGAGTCTCAGGGCATTCAATTGCCACCTCCAATACCATCCCCAGCTCCATCTCTATGAGATTTGTGTCTAACCAATTTTTCTTTTTCCAAATTAGTCTTCATTTTTATTTTTATTTATTTTTTGTTCACTTTAATTCATATTTCTTCTTGTCTTTTATGTGCTTGTTTATCCTCTTCTCATATTGAGGAAAATGTGTTGTTCAAGTGTGGGGAGGGTTATGTGTTTTTCTATGTGATTTTGCATATGGTATGATAGTGTTAGTTTGCATTTTGTGAATTGTTTGAATGTGTAAATAGCTTAGAT
The DNA here is from genome assembly GCA_026874005.2 of Erythroxylum coriaceum. NCBI lineage: Eukaryota > Viridiplantae > Streptophyta > Magnoliopsida > Malpighiales > Erythroxylaceae > Erythroxylum > Erythroxylum coriaceum. The sequence continues at coordinate 7,642 of JANQAP020484227.1, read as the reverse complement.
GGATTGAAATTGATTTAATTTTGAACATTGTCTATTAGGTTGGGAATAATCATTAGCTCGTAAAATTAGTGAATTAGGGTCTTTGGATAAATATGCAACTTGATTAGGATTTAGTGTAAGTTTAGCACCCTCTAAATTGCCACATTCATTCACAATTTGAGGCCTTTCAACTTAAGTAGCTTTACTAGTATTTTTCATGGAAACAAGTAGCTAAAACAACAAGGTAGGCAATAAAAATAAAAAAAGTGTTTCTTAAATAAATAACTATTCCGCTGACCTTCGGGTTATGAATAGAGCTATTAGTCATTTGAAAATGTGATGTAGCCGAGTAATTGGATCGATAAGCATAAAAAATGTGTGCCTCCACGTAAAAAAGCTATAATGACGTTCCAACCAAGTAGCTTAATAAAAACATGACTTAGTCAAGTAACCAGATCGACATTCATCGCCAATGTTTGCCTCCGAGTAAAAGACTAGGTCTTTGTTTAAATAAATAAATAAATAAATGTGTGTTCTTAATAAAACCTGCCAAACTTGTAATAAGTTTGACTTCTCGTGAAAATATACTTAGGAATAGTTACGGAGTTCGAAGGACCAAAGAATTATTAATATGTGTATGCAATTGAAAAGGGTAAATAAATTAACACTTGGATCTCAATTAATTTGTATATTTAGTTCAAAGCCTCTAGACACAGATTTTGTGTGTTAATGATCTGATATAACTTGAATGATTGTGTTTAAGATTAAATTTATTTCAAGAAGTTGAAGCCATTGCCTCATTACTATATTGTGTGTTGTGTGTTGTGTGTTGTGTGTTGTGTCTTGTTATATGTTTGTTGTTTTGTTTGCTTGAGGACAAGCAAACGTTTAAGTGTGGGGATGTTGATAGGTGTGATTTACATCATGTTTTAAGGTTTAATTTATTATGTATTAAGTGTTAATTTGAGTGTTTAGTGTGTGTTTAGGTTAGAATTGTGTTAGTTTATGTGTTTAAATGTTTTTATGGGTTAGTATAAGTCATTGAGCATAGAGATGGTGTTTTTAAGGTACCTTGATATGTTTTTTAGTATTTCAGGGTCAACGTCGAAGAACGGAGAAGTTTTAAAGACTTACAGGCTGAAACCACAGCCTACAATCGTGGCACAATAGTGATAGAACCATGTGATTCAGCCCACGATTATGGCCTAAGGGACATGATCGTGACAGAAGACTCTGCCCCAGCCTACGATCGTGGCATTTGGGCCACGATCATGATAGAAAGGTTTGATGCTGGCCACGATCATAGCATGCGGGGCCACAATCGTGGCCTGTGTCAGGCAGATGTGTAAACAAGAGAAAAAGTTAAATTTTGAGGGATTTTTTGGACTGTATCGACCCCAGAAAAACCTTAGGGCTGCTAAGGTATTTAAAGAACATGAAGAATAAAAAGGAGGAGCTTTTGCATCAGCCACATCCCGAAACCCTAGGGAGCTTTCTTGAGAGATTGAGGAAGGAAACAAAGGAAGAGAGAGATGGAGAAGAAGCCTACGCTAAGTAGTTTCCGAAGCAGGAGGTTTCTCGCCGTTGCTGCCTCTGTCATCCATTCCACTCATATTTTCTAATTTTATTTCAATTTTATTGATGTATAGAATTGAGATAGTCATTGAGAATAGGATTATTGAATGTCAATATTTGTCTAAAGTCACCTTTGGAAATTTTATCTTTGATATTAATGAAAGTTGATTTATTGCATTTTTATTGGATTATATATGATTTAATTTCTACACTTCATAATTTAGTAATAAATTGAGAGGGTGAATCGAGTGAAAATAATTAAATTACGCTAACGGGAGTTAGGTGGTTTAACAGATCAAGAATTGAATCAAACCGGTAAACTTGTGTAACGAGAGATCTTGCATAGGTTTCGGTAGTTTATTAGACAACTTAAGATCTTATTTAGGTTTGGGATAAATTATGTATCGAGAGGTTGTAATTTCTCATAATCTAATTAGGTTTAATGATTATAACTCGAGAGAGATTAATCAACCCTAGAATCGTCTAGAACCGGTAATCTAACAATTTCATAATCAATTGGTTTTCATTAAAGTCGGATAAAAATCCCTTTTCTCTCAGTTGATAGTTTTTAGGTTGATTATGGATTTGGTGTTGCAATTGCTATCTTGTTATTATTTCCAAAATTTGATTATTGGAATTAATTATGTGATTGAATTATTTTCTTATTTAGTTTTGTTCTTTTGATTTATTGTGAATTGTTTCGATCTTAGATTTTAGGATTAGATTAACCCTCCTCGTGGGATCGACACCTTAGGTACTACACGAACAATTTATGCGCTTGCGGAATATCGAGATTTAAAAAATATTAAAACTTTGTTATATTGGAACCTGCGTTCAAGTAACAATTTATGACATGCCATAATATGAGCTTTTCTTATTAACACAACTCACAATAGATCGAAAAATCTGATAAGGGGTATTTATTTTGATTTTACGATCCATGCACCAAAGGAAGAAAAGTTTTTTAGCCGAGCACTTGTTGCTTTCAGTTTTGTTAAAAACCATTAGGCACATAAACTTATGAAGAAGTAAGTGCTCGGTGTTACGAATTAAAGTATTAGGTCATTCCTAGAGTCAAAATTGTTTTCACCCGTAAGAATTTTCCTATAATCATCCATATAAAAATCGTCATGATTATCCAAAACTTTAGTGTTCAATAAATCAAAAATTGCACGAATGACATTATATTCTTGTTTATAAACATGGCCACCTATCCTAAACTAGAATGTATCCATTTTAGGATTGTAACGCACAGTGGTAAAAAATTCTACCTTCATCATGGGATATATCAGAACATCATAATGAATTAACTGACCCCAACCAATATATGCAGCCAATCGTTCAATGTTATGCCTTAATCCTAGAGTTTCTAACAATTCAAAATCAAAGCACATAGGAGGCATTAATTCTCTATCCATAAAGTCACAAAATCGCATACCTTCTTCTGAAAAAATAGGGAATGGGCAATGAAAAGTGCCGACATATCTGGTTTACCTTCTCCGGAGACTTAAAGGCATGGTTGGTTGGTCGATTTCTAGGCTATAAGCTTCTTTAGAGCCATTGAAGGAGAAAAATCTGCAAAAATTAAGCAAGAGAGAGGTGAGCACATTTTTACAGAGAAAGAGAGAAAATCTTACCAAATCCTTGGATTCTTGAGTGATTAATGTAAAATAAGTATAAAGGAATGAAAAAATGATGGAAGAAGTGAAGAAAATACCAAGATTTGGGTGAAAGAAGAGGGATTTGAGAGATTTGAAGAGTTCATTCCCACGATCGTGGGATACCCCATCTAAAAAATTTAAATTCTCCCTTCTTTCTTGTTTCTTCATTCTTCAATTCTTCACATTCTCTCTCTCTAAAAAACATGACACCCACTATTCAAATCTCTCAATTCCCTCCCATGATCGTGGTTAAGGATCTAGAAGGATTTTGGTAAGCCTTCCCATGGTCGTGGGAAACAACCTCATTCCCACGATCATGGGTTAAGGCTCCACAAAGTTTCTGGAGGGCCTTTCCACGATCATGGGAAACAACCCATTCCCATAATCGTAGGTACTCCAGCTTTTCTAACTTTTTAGGCCTCTTCCAAGCTTAACATGTATTCTCAACATTCAAGCAACCTATAAACACATCAAAATCACCTAACCAATAAGAAATTGGAAGAGAAAATAAGTTAAAACTCAAACACAATCCAAATAAACACCAAGCAAACTCAACCCAAACATAATCACAACCAAATAAATTAAACAAACAAATAAACAAAGACAAGCAAAAGAAAGGTAAGCATGCTAAGTTAAGGTCATTAGCTTGACCATTCCATATGCATTCATGAAAGAATGGAAGAAAAGAAAGAGATGACTTCACTTTCTTGTGAATATGTCCCTTCATAGTATGGCTTGCTTCTATGCCTATTGACCTTGAATGTTTCACCCTTGTCATTTTCTAACTCCAAAGCTCTGTAGGGAAACACTTAAAGGATTTTTAAGGGTCCACTCCATTTTGACTTGAGCTTTCCGATAAATAACTAAAGTCATAAATTGAATAAAAGCACCAAGTCTCCATTATTAAACTCCTTACTTTTAATGTGAGTATCATGCCACCATTTTGCTCTTTCTTTGTACAACTTAGCATTTTCATAAGCTTCAAATCTTAACTCTTCCAATTCACCAAGTTGTAACAATCTCTTCTCATTTGCTAGCTTCCATTCCATGTTTAACTTCCTAACTACCCAATAGGCCCGATGCTCCAACTCCAATGGTAAATGGCAAGCCTTGCCATACACAAGTCGACATGGTGTGGTACTTATGGGTTTGAAAGCTGTCCTGTAAGCCCATAAGGTGTCATCTAGCTTCAAACCCCAATCCTTTCTTGAAATGCTCACTAGCTTCTCTAAAATCTTCTTCAACTCTCTATTCACCACCTCCTGCATATTTGGATTTAACCTTCTCTGTCACTCCCTCACAGTTTTACGCCCTTCTTCTAGGTTAATCCTATACATCACCACATTGGGGCTAATCCCCCTAATGTCAAAAATTTGCCACCTCATGGCTCTCATCCTCTTCTTAATGATCTCCACCACTTTCTCTTCTTGCTTAAAATCTAATTGGCTAGAGATAATGATGGTAGGGTATGGTTCTTACCTAAAAAGGTGTATCTTAAGTGGGAAGGTAAGGGTTTAAGCTCTAAAGTGGGGAGCTTAACAATGGAAGGTGGTGTGGGTGTATCTGTTCTCTCCAGCTTCTCTAGATCAACTTCCTCACATAATTCCTCCTTTTTCACACTCTCATTCTTGTGCACTTCAATAACTTCATCCACTTCCTCTTCAACCTCCTTCACACACTCATCCACAACATCAATTTTCATACACACATTTCCATCCATCGGTTTCTTTAAAGATTTTGACATATTAAATTCAACCTGCTCATCACCAATTCTCAAAACAAGTTTCCCTTCATGCACATCAACTAATGCCCTACTAGTATTCATAAAGGGCCTACCTAAAATCAACGGACAATTTCTATTAGTTTCAAAATCCAAAACAACAAAATCAATAGGAATGATAAATTTGTCCACTTTTACCAACACGTCTTCTACAACTCCAAGTGGCCTCTTGATGGATTGATCTGTAAGTTGAATTAGCATGGATGTTGGCTTGACCTCTCCTAGTCCTAATTTCTTGAAAAAAATAAAGGCATCAAGTTAATACTTGCACCTAAATCATATAAACATAGAAAATTCAAAATCACCAACAACATATGGAATATTAAAACTCCTTAGATGTTGTAGTTTTGAAGGCATTTGACTTGATATGATCAAACTACAATTTTTTGTCAAAGTTATCGTCCGATTGTCTTCCTAAGTGCAATTATGTATGAGTATATCCTTAAGAAATTTCGAATGCTTGGGCATGCACTCCAATGCTTCCACCAATGACAAGTTAATCTGCAGCTTCTTCAGTTTCTCCAAAAATTTGGAAAATTTAGTGCCCACCTGATGTTGTCTCACCCTTTGTGGATATGGAAGTTTAGGCTTGTAGTGTGGTGGTGGTATATAAGGCCTTTCTTCTTCTTTCTCTTCTTCTATCTCCTTGTTTTTCCTTTTTTCTTGGCTATCCTTTTGTACACTTGGTTCCTCCACCTACTTGCCACTTTGAAGTGTAATAGCCTTGAGTTGATCCTTTGGTTTGGCCTTAGTATAGCTCGATAGGCTACCTGCACTTTTAGAAGACAAAGTATTAGTAAGTTGACCTACCTGAACCTCTAAATTATGGATGGATGAGGCATGGTTCTTCACAATCTGATCAAACTTTGCCTCCATTCTCTTTTGACTTTCCTCCTAGCTCAAAAACATCCTCTTTTGGTTCTCTTATTAATTTGCCAGTTTAGACCGCAAAACATCTATTAGCTTGTCCATTTTCCTCTCTATAGATTTAAGTCGGTTTTGTTAAAATCCAGAAGGTCCTTGCAGTCTTACTTAGCCACCTGTATTATTAGTACTCCAAGAGAAATTTGGGTGGTTTTTCTACCCTAGATTGTAAGTATTAGAGTAGGGATTATTACCCCTTTCTGGTTGGCCCAAGTAATTTACCTGTTCTATACCATTGGCTCCCAACAAGAAACATTCAGTTGAGCCATGGTCGTTTTGCCCACATAACTCACACTATAATTGCATAGCTTGGCTATAAATGAAGATGCTCCTTGTATGTTGCTCAACTACTTGGTAAGGGTTGTGATCTATAACCTGTAAAGCTATAACGGAGTCAATCGGAATCATATCTTTTTGCTCCTTTTGCACCTTTCTACTTCTCTCACTTGACCATATACAACTATTTCTCACCAATTCTGCCAAAAGGTCATGAGTTGCATCAATAGTCTTTCACATCAAAGAACCTCCAGTAGCAGTATCTATGGTTCCTCTTATGCTCTGATTTACACTATTATAGGATGTCTGCAACAGGAACTCCCTCAGAAGGTTGTGGTGGGGGTTTCTCTATAATTCTTTAAACCTCTCTTAGGCTTCATATAAAGACTCCCCATCACTCTGTTGAAAATTTGTGATTTCCTTTATGATTCTTACTGTCTTGGTCAACAGGAAGTATTTAGTGAGGAATTCTTAGGCTAGCTTTTCCCAAGTAGTGATCTGCCCTAAAATGAGCGAGTTATACCACATCTTCACCCGATCTCTCAAAGTGAAAGAAAACCACCACAACTCTACGACATCATTAGACATCTTATTAAATCAGAAGGTGTCGTAAATCTCTAAAAAATTTACAATATGGGCATTGGGATATTCGTTGGACAGCCCATAAAATTGTACACTACTCTAAAGTATGTTAAGGAGTGTCGGCTTAATCTCGAAATTATTAGCTTGAATCGCTGGCCTTGCAACTCCTTGAGGACTGAAACCTGGCCTCATAAAGTATGTCAATGTCCTCTTAGCTCCTCCTTGCTCCCCTTCTTCTGCCATATTTCTTCGTATAATATCTTGACGCTTCGCTTTTTTTAACTCTCATTTGTGCCTTATGATATCGAATAACTCTTCATCATTAAATTCAATCGATGTTTACGTGCTCCTCGTGTTCATGCACCTGCAAATACACAAGGAAAAGTATCAAAAACTCTTAAATCAAAGTAACCTAAACTAAACAAGATGCTAAACAAACAATCCCCGACAACGGCACCAAAAACTTGTTGATTGCAAAACAAACTAATAATTTTACGCTCAAAATGGTAAGTATACGAGTCGTGACTTGTAGTAAAAAGAGAACATCAATCCCACAAGGATTGTGGTTAGGCACCTAATTCAAATTGATCTTTGTTTAAAAACCAAATTTTTTATGGAAATAAACTAGAGAATTAAATTAAATTAAACAACTAACAATGCACAAATGATAACGTAAAAATACAGAAAATTAGAATTCAAAATTTTAAAAATCAGAGATCACTTTTTCCCTATCTTATCTCCCTCCTATTTTGTTAATTTAATTGTGCCTCACCTAAGATGTCCTAATTTATTAACTACCCTCTCTCAAGGTGTAATTAATTGTCCCTAGCCAAATTAAATGGAGATGATTAAGCAATCTCTCAAT
>JANQAP020484022.1:0-15347 GCA_026874005.2 Erythroxylum coriaceum | reverse complement strand
CTTGTCATCTTCAACCAATTCTATCCAAGATAGCACGAAAATAACAAGAAGGCAACATCCCAGGAACAATTCCACATATATATATATATATATATATTCTTAAGTCTCATCAATACTTGGATGGTATATATATATATATATATATTTAAGGGTGGTTATGGAGATAGGCCTAATTTAATTGATTCGTCCATAATTTGAATATATATGTGATATATATGGACAAATCAATTAAATTGGGCCTAGCTCCATAACAACCCTTAAAATGCATCTAATGCATGTAACACACAATGGAGGTTTAATTTAGGTTTTGACTTGACTATGCATCTAAAGTTTGTGATTCGATTCAACTCTTGAACTGAATCGGGTATTAGTGTTAGTCTCGGCTAATTCGAATTATGAATGTGATTCAATTAGGAACACTAAAATTCAATTATTTTGATGTCTTCTAGTACACATACCTTTTTCTAGTCATACTAGAAATGATATGCTCTACTTGGATTAATTCTAAATTAATCCCTAGAGTTTCCAAAATTGCCGAACATCAATTAGTCATCTAAAACATCCCTAGGTCATCTCAATTTTGGCACAAGCCAAAAATATCTTAATGGCCAAAATTATCAAGATAAATGAGTTAACCTACTAGACAATAAAGAGACCGATTTGATGTCTGGAAATTTTTTAGGCTAATTTTAAATACGCATACTTAGCATACTACTATCATCAAAATAATACATTTCTTATCTCATAAAAAATTTCAAGGTCTTATAACCGAAAAACATACACATAATGCATTAAACAAGTCAACCGATCAGCTTTCAAAAAGCTGACTAATGTTGACTTTGACTTGATCTATTAATTAAATCAAATTCAATTAATTCTGAAAAAATTCTAGAGTCTTATACACCTTCTAAATGTGCCTAATAAAAAATTCAAGAAACTAATTCCTAGGAATTCTTTATGAACTAAGTGGAATTAGCCAGCACATCATATGTCCACTAACACTTGTCATACACCACTAACATGCATGTAAAATCAAGAATAAATAATTTATCATTTCAAAAATAGGTTTCATGCATCTCATATATGTGGAAACATCATATGTGCATGTTGATGAAGAAAATTCATTAAAAAAATTTATAAAATTATTCTAGTATAAGCATGCATTTTCATTAGATTTCTAGAATTTTCCAAAACTTCATACATGCATCAGGTTGAAACTAATATCGCAATAAAAAAGTAAATGACATTCAATTGCATTGTCCTTTGACAGAAACATAATATAACACTTTGTAAAATTTTTATGAAAAAAAACAAGAAAAAAATTTCTATAATTATTAAGAAATTTTCAAAATCAACATATACATTTTATTTTCTAGAAATTCCCATAAACCAACATATGAACAGACTGGAGATTAATTCAAAATAAAATAGAAAATGACATTCAATTGTAGTTTCATTTGACAGAAACATAATATAACATCTTATAAACATTTCTATGAAAGAAACTAAGAAAAACAATTTTTCTATAATTTATACGAAAATTTTGAAATCAACATACATGTCAGTCACAACCCAGCAAAAAGTTTGCACATGTTCAATAGATCATCTTATATATGTCTAAGTTGTGTTGCTACCAGTGCAGGAGAGCCATGGGTCTAGGCATCACATATATGGCAAGGCATTAGAAGTATCGGAATCAAAATTCCAACCCCACGACATCCCCAAAAATTCTAGAATCCATGTGCATGTGTTAACAAATTATAAGAACATGAAATTACAGCAAATGTACCTTGCCAATACTCCTCCTTTCTTGAATCTTCTCCTTGTTTGGGTTATAGCAAACACCAAACACCTTCCTTGGCCTCTAGAGAGCATACAAAGATGAAGAAAAATCAATGTTTAACGGTGGTTAGAGCACCAAACAATATGAGTTCAAGTAGATGCTCAAGTGAGAGCTAGATCAAGACCAAGTTACATGCAATTAATCTCATGCAACAATTTCTTAAAATTGCATGAACAAGTCTCAAGATCACTCCTCTCACCTTCTAGAACTCTTTTGGACCCTTAACCTCTCTATTTAGTGTGTTTTTGGCTAAAAAATCCATGTGTACATAAGTGAAGAACTCATTTATGTACCACCTATCATTAAGTCGGTCACAATTGTGGCCTATAAGCCATGATCGTGGCTTGCTTAAATGATAGTCATGTACACTTTGTTTTTCATCTGATCTTTTATGCGTCTAACCCTTAGGTTCCTAGTTATTTTGGTTACTTGAATTAACTCTTAATCCGAGAAAATCATGAAGGGTTTCATGATGCTAATTTACTGGAATGTAAGTGGATTAACACTCGAACTCTTCGATAGTTAATTATCCGACTTACGAACCCTTCTATAGTCAATTACTGTGCAATTCGTCACTTCACCATCCTATACCCCACTTGGTTTAGAGTGTCAACTCTCACTAGAGTGACTATGTTAGATCTAGTCCAAGTGATGTTAGTTCTTGTCCTAGGGATCTCATTACTCTATGTGTCATTGAAGACTCTCTTTATGACACATAATTGCTCTGGCTGAAGACTTCTTAGTAATGACCCCGACAAGAGTTCGTAGGTATCATCTCCTTCTATCAAAAGTACTGGTGAATCATTTATTGGCTACCCAATTACCTTTGAATACCAATAATTGTACCTAATCATCACCTTATGAGCGACCTCATCTTGAGGCTACAAGAAATGGTGTCAAAGCACAGGATCAGTATCGAAGATATACTTGAGTACCTCAAGTATAAGGATATTTTCACCATTGCTATGATGAGATTAATCACTGACATTTGATAGATCATCCATATGATAATCTCGCACTGGGTATCAGAGCAAAGTTTTTATGTTTTCAAAACTGTTATTACCGTTTTCAAAAGATTCATGAGCCTTAGGAGTTAAGTTTGGGTGTCGACAGTCTTTGGTCGAGAAGTTGAGTCTTGGATTGTTAAATTGATGTCCTTAACAATCAGATGATTTTGACCTCGGTGAGAGTACTTGTCGACATTCCTTGAGGTGTAAGGGACATCAGATAAGCTAGGCTTAGTACGATCTATTTTATTAAACAACATCTTTTTCTTTGATTTTATAGTGATAGCATGGTTGGACGAGGAAGGGGAAGTCATTGCAAGGTTGGATCTTTGCGACCCGAGTCAGAGGAACACAGCACTAAAGCAGTCGCAAAACCTACAGTTGCTAGCTCTTCGACTCATAGGTAACCTCACACTGAAGCATCGCCAGCAGCAACGCAACCGAGTTTGCCACCAGTTTTGAGGGAGGCTCTGCAGCAGGTGATGATATGGCGGGCACAGTATACTGCATAGCAGCAGCCTAGGGCTAGAGCGCCACAGATGCCACCACAAGTACCGCCACCTCGACAGTTAGTAGTGGTACCTAGGCCTACATCAGAGCAATATCTGATGTTTAAAATCTTGAGGTATATTAGGGAGGTAAGGAACCTCGAGTACCTTTGATGGACGTGGTGATGTTATCAAGGTCAAAACTTGGATGAGACGGACCGTAGAGACATTCCACGATATGGGGTTGTCTGACGAGATGAAGCTGAAGATAGTTGTTTGATTGTTGGAGAGTGATGCTAGATTATGGTGGGAAAACATCTGAGGACGCTACCATAATCAGATTTCTTAGGTGAATTTTATCAACGAATTCAACGAACAATATTATAATAGATTTGATAGAGATTAGAAGAAGGTTACCTTCTTTACACTAACACAGGGAAATAGGTTGGTGCATGAGTTTGAGATAGAGCTGAGAGAGCTTGCCACTTATGTCCTGAAATACGTGGCAGATGAAGAGAATCTGTGTGTTCAGTTTGAGACTGGATTGCATTTGGCGATTCAGGAAAGGATGATGGTTACCCCCACCACTACGTTCAAGGAGATGGTACAGTCAGTTAAGAGAGCCGAGAGGTTGGTGAAAGATTGCGGGAGATAGTGGGAGGAAAAGAATCAAAAAAGGAAGGGAGGAGGTCCCTTCAATCAACATCCCAAGAGGAGTCGTGGTAGTTCACTTCTAGGTAGTATTGGAAGCATTGCATCATCAGCTATCAGTTTACGGTCAACATGACCAGGAAGTCAGAGCACTGCTCTTACTACTAACTCTGCTTCTCGAGCTCCATCTTGGTCCGAACAATGTAGAAACTGTAGAAAGATACATTCAGGCAAGTGTACGAAATCGAGAAAGTGTTTTCAGTATAGAGAGACAGGGAATTTAAGGAGAGATTGTCCATAGCTGGCTTAGATTTCAACTCGAGAGGGAGATAGCTCGGTGCAACCAGTGAGACATCGAGGGGAGACTGCCAGGGTAGGTGTTCAATCTTCTGAATCCACACAAAGGACTGGTGTAGGCAATAGTATACCTCTAACAGGTCAGTAGTGCTCTACTTTGTAATCTCAAGCACGAGTTTATGCAATGACGGAGGAGGATGTTCGAGCCAATCCAGATACAATTACAGGTATTTTTAGGATGAACATTTTCATATTGTTGTATTGTTATATTGTGATGGATGTTCTGTGTAGTACCGGTAAACTCGTAAATAGTATGAGTTACTAACACGTAGTGTTAGAAGGTGTTATGAGCGTTCTCGATAAAGATGCTAAAGGTTTGATCAACATTGGTGTGTAAAGGTCCTTTGTTATTGTGACCTTCGTCGAGAACATTAGTCATCCCCTGAAGCCGTTAGATCCCCCTCTCATTATCGTCACTCCTTTTGGAGAGAAAGTGGTTAAGAGGTTGATTCGTTGGGGATGTCAGGTATACCTTGCGCATGTGATTGACACTTCAGCACAGAGGGTAGAACTTAGAGATGTTCCTATTACATGTGAGTTCGTCGATGTCTTCCTGGAGGAGTTACCTAGATTGCCACCTGATCGGGAGTTTGATTTTGCTATTGACTTAGTCCTGGGGATAATACCGATATCTATACCACCATATCACATGGCACCAGCAGAATTGAAAGAGCTGAAGGTTCAGTTTTAAGAGTTATTGGACAAAGGCTTCATCATACTAAGTCATTCACCATAGGGAGCACCAATATTATTTATCAAGAATAAGTATGGGACCCTCTTCTTATGTGTTGATTATCAACAGTTAAACAAAGTTACCATCAAAAATAAATATCCACTCCCCAAGATCGATGACTTGTTAGTTGAGAGGAGTTACAGTATTCTCAAAGATAGATATGAGGTCTGGGTACCATCAGTTGAAGATTGCTAAAAGTGATGTGTATAAGACTACTTTTCGGACAAGGCATGGACATTATGAATTTTTAGTGATGCTGTTCGGATTGACTAATGCACCTGTAGCATTTATGGATCTCATGAACAGGATGTTCCATCCTTATTTAGATTAGTTTCTTATAGTCTTCATTAATGACCTTCTGATTTATTCTAAGGATGGGGAGGAGCATGCTAGACATCTCCAGATTGTGCTACAAATACTTCGCAAGAGACAGCTATACGTGAAGTTTTCAATGTGTGAATTTTGGTTAAAAGAGAGAGGATTCCTTAGGCATGTGGTATCAGAAGAAGGAATTTATATAGACTTAAAAAAAGTAGAAGTTATACTTGAGTGGGAACAGCCCAAGAATGTGACAGAAGTTCATAGCTTTCTGGGTTAGTTGGTTATTATTAAAGAATTGTTGAGGGCTTCTCAGTACTTATAGCCCCTTTATCGAGGCTTATCCGAAAGGGGGTAAAATTTTGGTGGGATGACAGGCGAGTTTTTAGGAACTGAAGAGACAATTGACTCCTACACCAGTGCTTACTTTACCTACCCAGAGGGTTGGGTATAAGGTATACAATGATGCCAATCGTCAGGGATTTGGCTGTGTACTTATGTAGGCGGGCGAGTGATCACATATGCTTCTAGATAACTGAAGAAACACGAACTAAATTATCCTACTCATGATTTGGAGCTCGCAGTGGTGGTGTTTGCACTCAAGATTTAGAGACACTATCTTTATGGGGAGACTTGTTGTACATACACCGACCATAAGAGCCTGAAATACCTAATGACACAGAAGGAGCTAAATCTCAGACAAAGGAGATAGTTGGAATTAACTAAGGATTATGACTTAGTGATTGACTATCGCATGGGAAAAGCAAATGTGGTAGTCGATGGACTAAGTCGTAAGTCATGTTCGGTAGTAACTATTAGGCAAAATCCTTATATGACTCATTTGATGAGTATACGGAGCCTTAAGGTTGGACTCTCAATGGCTAAGGATGACAAAACACTGCTAGCACCGTTTGAAGTTTGGCCATCACTATTTGATGAGGTTAGGAAATCACAGGCCGATGATCCCGAGTTAAAAGTGATTCGAGAGAAATTACTATCCAAAGAAGATGAGTGGTTCTGGCTAAAAGAAGACGGGTTGTTAGTCTTTAAAAATAGAGTCTATGTACCGGATGACCAAGATCTCAGACGAGCTATCTTGGAAGAAGCTCACAATTTTGCTTATGTTGTGCATCCTGGTAGCACCAAGATGTATCGAACTCTTAGAGAGAGCTATTGGTAGCCAGGGATGAAGAGAGAGATAGCAGAATTTGTGGCTAGGTGCCTTCAGCGAGTATGTTACAGTCTTTGCCCATTCTGGAATAGAAGTGGGAGCACGTGACAATGGACTTTGTAGTTAGAGTACCTTGTACATCAAAAGGTCACGATGCTATTCGGGTTATAGTGGATAGTATGACGAAGTCAGCTCATTTTCTGCCTATCCACACAACCTACTTGTTGGAGAGGTTGGCAAAGTTGTGTATTGATGAGATTGTGATGCTACACAGGGTGTTAGTTTCTATAATATCAGATAGGGATCAGAGATTCACCTTTTAATTTTGACCGAAATTTAATTAATCTTTAGGGATGAAACTAAAATTTAGTACTGCTTTTCACCCCTAGACTGATAGTCAGTCAGAGAGGACTATTCAGACACTGGAGGACATACTAAAAGCATATGTGATAGAGTTCCAAGGGAGCTGGGACCGACATTTGCCTTTAATAGAATTTGCTTATAATAATAGTTATCCGACAAGTATCGGTATACCACCATATGAAGCACTTTATGGGAGAAAGTGCAGGACACCTTTATGTTGGAATGAGGTTGGTACAGGTAAAGTTGAAGGAGCTGAATTGGTAGAAATTACCACTCAAAAAGTAAAGGTCATCCGGGAGAAAATGAAAGCCACCCAGGATCGTCAAAAGAGTTATGCGGATAAGAGGCGACGACCATTAGAGTTTACAGTTGGTGATATGATTTTCCTTCAGATATCCTATAGAAAGGTATATTCTGATTTCAAAGCCAAGGAAAGCTAAACCCTCGATATATTGGACGTTTCTATATATTGAAGCGCATCGGGACTGTGGCGTATCGGTTGGAATTGCCACCAAACTTAGATAGTATCCATAATGTGTTCCATGTCTCGATACTTAAGAAGTATATATAGGACCCATCTCATATTTTGGAGACACCTCTAGTAGAGCTAAAAGAAGACTTAAATTTTGAGGTGAAACCAGTCCAGATTCTGGATCGACAGATAAAAAGGTTACATGACAAGGAAGTTCCCACGGTTAAAGTTTTTTGAAAAAGCAACAGGATCGAGGAAATGAAATGGGAGCCTGAGGATGTTATGAGATGTCAGTGCCCCCATTTATTTGTATCCTCAATTTAGGAGTTTCGAAGATGAAACTCTTTTAAGGGGGGAGGACTTGTAACGCTGGACTCTTTAAGCCCTTTTGTATTGGTATATACTTGGAGATACTACTGTATATTTATGTATACATGGTTTTATATGAGTTCAAAAATGTACTTGAATCCTTTCGGTATATATGCCAGTGATATATAATGTTATATGCCCTTACATAAACTTAGAGTTCAACGATATGCAAAATCTTGGAGATTTCTGACATATAAGCTTCTAAGTGTGTAAAATCAATTCAATTAGATGGATATGGCCATGACGGTTGAGTTAAACGTGTTCTAATCCCTTAGAGGTCATTATATAAGATTTATAGACTTATTGGACACTTAAAAAGCTTAATTTGAAAAGTTGATGTACATAAGGGCTTATTTATAACTTGTTAAAAGTTAAGGGACTTAAATGTAATTTTTCAATTCTTGGAGGACCAATATGTAATTTTATAAGGCTAAAGAGCTTAATTATAAATTTTTAAAAGTCCGAGGACCAATATGAAAATAAAAGTTTTGGTCATTCTCAAATTTTGGGCTTAATAGCAAATTTAGGAAAAGTTTGAAGGGTGTAATGGTAATTTCACATAAACTAAGGGTAAAAAGGTAAATTCACCATGTTTGGTCAAAGAAGAGTCAAAATTCTAGATCCTTCTTCTTGTGTGTGGCTGTGCAGCCCACTATTTTGCATTAAAACACTTTGTTTTAATTAAAAGAAACAAGAATAAAGGAGAAGAGAGGAGGAGAAGAGGAAGTTTTGGCCATCACTTAATCTTCACCAAGTTTTTGATTCTCCAACCCAAACCAAGGTGTTCTAAGTTAATTTGGGATCAAGGAACTCAACTTTATCACTAGATTTGAGAAATTCTCAAAGGATTTTAATATATCACCAAAGGAAAGTTTAGGTAAATTTTGTCTCATCTCTCTTTACATTATGATTTTTGAGTTTGGTGTTAAGATATGTTGTTCTCCATGCTTGAATATGCATGAAATATGGTTTAGATCAATGAAATGAGTCATGGAGAAGGTTTCCTTAAGCCAAAAGTAAAATGCCCTATCTTTGGTGAAAGTTTGTGAAATTTTGAATATCTTTTGAAATTGACGGTTTAAATGAACTCTATGATGTTAGTTGCTTATGCATAATGTGAATTGATGATGAAAAATGAGGAAGATATACATCAAAAGGAGGCTTTCAAGTTTATGCCTTTAGGTGTTTGATAAAACACCTAAGTGAACTTGGCTTAGGATTTAAGGATTTTGATGGTGTGCATTAGAAAGAGGCTATCATGTTTACTTAAGAGTAAACTTGAATTGTTGCTTAGATTGATGAGTAGTGGCCTAATGTGCTTAGATAAAAATATGCTTAGTTATGCTTTGAAATGTGTAGGTATTGGATCAAGGCATTAAATGCCTTGGAAAATGCAAAAGAAAGTTTATGTGAATAATAAGGGAAGTAACCATGTGAGATGCTTAATGGTCGAATCCTATAGCGTAAAAAATTAGTGACATTGTGTTTTATACACTTATGTGATGGTGCATAAATATGAGTTATATGTTTGAGTAGTAAATACATACATTTGTATGTATAAAGGCTCGAGAGCTGTGGATCAAGGAGCTCGTATAAAGGATTGTTAAAGTCAAAGCAGTGTACACCTTCTTTTGAGGTGAGTTGGGGAAAACATGTCTCTCAAATGGGATTAGGACAACCCAAGACATGCATAACGACTTGTATGTGAATTTTCAACCTAGGTAATGCATAGTAGAATTGAATCTCAAATAGATGCTAGTATACTTATATATTTAATAAACGACATTGTTTTGAATAACTTTGCACTTGGAGTGTAAAAGATGACTTTCATTGCATGAAATAATATTTTGGAACTTACATATGCATAACTGAGTCATGTATGCTGCACATATGTATTTTCTTTTGGCTTACAATCATGGCAAGGTTCCATTTTATATTTGGACTGATAAATAAAGGCATGGTACTTTACTTGATTTTAGTACTAAATATTTGTATATGATTTTTGTTTGTAATTGGTGAGGTAACGATTGGCCAATTGTGTGCTAGGCATAACAAATTAAGTGACCCTTGTACCCTTGACGCTGGTACATAAAAGTTGAGTATTTATAACGACACTATTCTACAGGACTTGCAGGTGATAGCACATCTGGAGGTTTGGTCACCTACAAAGTCATCACCTAGGGTCATGACACTCATGTCGACCGTAGTCTAGACTCACCACAGATGAAAGTCGAGCCAACACCGGGATTCGGTGGGTGTGCACACTAGTTTGACCGAGTAGTGGTGACACACATAACTATTTTGGCTTCTTGATGAGACCTAATTTTTACATGTGATGCTTTTCTACTCTTGTGTACTAGAACTAGAACCTATGTTCACGAAATGAGTGATTAAAAGTCTAGGCCTATGTGGTTCCTAACCAGTATGGGATGGTTTATGTGTTTCTATGTCATGCATATTGACTTCAAAGGTGGGCATATGCATGTTAGATGCGTAAAACCGTCCTTAGGTTATTTAGACCATTTTGGTGTGTATTAGGTTCTATTTGCGATACATGTTTTTTTCTGCTCACTAAGTACATAGTGTACTCATCCCCTCTGCTTTCTAACCATGCAGATTAATTTGGTAAGCTTGAAGCTCTAAGTGGTTCATGCGGTCTTTTGACATATTTTGGGGCATTATCGCATGTGGGTAGTCTCTATTTTGTACTTTTGTTGCATAGGGGCTCATGATTATGTTGATATGCTTTATAATTTTGTAAATTATGGCTCATGATTATGTTGATATGCTTTATAATTTTGTAAATTAACTCTTATATATCTTGTGGTTTGTAAATGACTTTATATATGAACATTTTATACTATTGTTGAGATTGTTTTTGAGAGGACTTCAAAGTTCAGAAGTTGTGGTAAAGTTAAAATGTGAATATAAAAGTGCGCTTGAAACTAATTTATAGATGTTTTTCATTTTGGGATTTTCAAACTACAACCGTTGTACTGCCAAAATGTTTTTAAAGATGTCCAATTAGCCTTTTGTAATTAGTACCATGAGTATCCTTAGCTCGAGTATGCGACGGTTGTCATGTGCTCGAAGTAGTTCTAGGTCTTGACAGTGAGTCATCCGATGTACTTACTACTCTTAGTAAGCATCTACATGTTAACTCTAAACATCTCATGCTTACAGTTTATGATCCACTACTTGATCAAATCAGGGATTATAACATGTGCTAGTCTATCCGGATTAATAATGTCCTGTCTCATTAATCCTATGACTTAGGATAATTTAGATACTAACATAATTGCACATTATAGGAATCTCATTGTCATGATCTCATCATGATTTCCTTCATGTTATGTTTTGTATCATGAACTTCACTAATTCGATTTAAAATAAACAGTAATTCATAGATAAATGAACATCAAATTAATGAAAATTGTGTTTTGCTTTATTAATCAAAATAAATTTTGTATAAAAGTACTAAAGGCGATTGCCTTTAGAACACTACTCTAACAATATCTGGGTGGTATATGAGAGATAAATAAGCATACCTACTAATCTTTGATACATCTCCTTGTTTATTGACATTTGATAAATGCTAAGTGGACAACATTCTTAGTATGATTATAAAACATTTTAATTATCTTGAAATGATTTTGTAGGATTTTACACTCAATTAGGTTAAGATTTTATTTTGAGGCCTTATTATAATTCACTAATAATAGAAGAATGAATTCAAGCAAATTTGAGTCTAAGTGGAGGGATTTAGTGCAAGTTAGAGCAATATGGAATCAGTGCATGATGAACATGGATCTGTGTTGTATGATACAGACTCATGTTCATCATAATTGTTAAATAATTTTCAAAATAAGGATCCAACATAGATTTGTAATGGGGACCCATTTTGGCAATGATTTTTATATAAAATAAAGATTTCTTGCTGCTTTTAAGGAAGATAGGAACAATACAAGTCTATGTTGGACTCATAGTTGTCACTTTAAATTATCTAGGATTGGTCAATTTAAATTTTTTAGGATTTTGTTAGAATAGGGAAGTTTTAAAAATTAGATGACTACACATCAATAGAGACATAAATTATAGCATCCTGAGATAAGAAACGAGCAACTTTGGAGTGAAAGAAAGGATTTCCATCAAGATTTAAGTGGAGACTTTAAGATTTTAAGATCTATAAGAATGTGTTATTTTACTTTGTACTCTTGTGTTCTTTTACTTTGTATTCTTTCTTAGTTGTTATTGGTTTTCTTTATCCTAGTATGAACTAAATTACTATATATCTAGACGGGATAAACCCTATAACTATTTTTTCATATTAATTCTTTTTTTTAATGAAAGACTCAAGTTTCTTTGTGAATTATTTATGATTATTTCTTGTTGTTGAATTGAAATTTGCTAAAACTTTTATTCAGTTTCATATTTCATATATATATATAGAAATCATATATATGAATATATTATGGCATGAATGATAAGAGTTATATGGAATCCTATAATTAGGACTATATAAATCTTACAGGTTAGAATCAAATATAATAATGAAGTTCATAGAATAAGTAAATGCATTCTTAGGTGTTTTTATTAAAAAGAGATTTCAGTCAATCAACTTAAGGATAAGAGTTGTATTTCTTAAGAAAAAATATGGTATAACTTTAAAATTTCTACTAGTCCAAGAAATTAGGATTAATAATTTATTCAAGATAATTTTAAACATGAAAAGAATTTAAGGGGATTCTACATGTAGTCTTGTTTATCAATTAATTGCTTCATTATTATTTATTACTTTAATTTTTATTCTTAATAGTAATTTTAATTTAGATAATCACTCCTTTCAATTCAATTATTCGTACTTTTAGATTAGATAATAAAAAGACAATTAGTACTCATCCTTTAAGTCTTTATAGGAATAATACTTGTATTCACTATATTATACTATAAGATAGATAAGAGCAGTTACCTATTAATATTTTGTATTGCTCAAAAAATACACATCAAACTTTTGGCATTAACAGGGACTAAGATATAAAGAACACTTTATTTTATCTAATCATTTTTCTTTTATTTATTTATTTATCTTAGGAATTTATTTTTTAATCTTATGTTTATTTTTTGAATTTTAGGGTTTATTTATGTTAGTTTATTACCATAAGTAGTCTCGAAGTGTTACTTGATCTAGATTAAAAAAAACTTAAAAGGACATCAATTCAGAATTTAAGGTAGAGAAACCTATAAGTTATAAGGGATGGTAAGGAACTGTACTATGAGGGATTATGTTAGACCATCTCTTACAAGGACAAAATCTAGCAATACTAGGCTAAGAGTACAAGCAAATAATTTTGATATCATCGCTTATATAATTTTGATAGTTCAACAACTTATGTAGTTTTATGGTTAGTTAGATGAGGACTCAAATGCATACGTTGCCAACTTTTTGAAAATATGTGATCCTTTTAAGATTAATAAATTTTTGAAGGATGTGATTCAGTTGAGTTTATTCCTTTTTACTTTGAGGGATAGAGTTAAAATTATGGTTCAAATCCTTACCTCTTATATCTATTAGCACTTGGAATGGTCTTATTGAAAAATTTTAGCCAATTATTTTCCTCCTATATGAATAATAAAATTCATGCATGACATCTTCCCTTTTTAAAAATTAAAGAGTGAGATGTTGTATGACATTTATGAGAGATGAAAGGAGTTATTAAGGAACTACTTACACCATAGAATCAATTGGGGATTACAGATGCAAATGTTTCATAATAGATTAAGTTATCCATCTAAATAGTTAATTGATGCATCTTTAGGCAAGAGCACCTATTTTAAAAATTGTAATCAATTTTAATAGCAGATTGAGAACCTAGCTATAAATAGTTACCAATAAAGGGAACTAAAGGCCAAAGCTAAAACTAAATGGTATTTATAATGTTGATGCGATGATAACGTTAAAGGAAAAATTGGAAGCCTTAAGTAAGAAGATTGATAATATGAGTTTGGCAACTCAACTGATACAAGCAATGAGTTATGACATTTATGGTGGTGGATAGTTAAATCATAAATATTAGGCATTAACATCGTGGGGTTGATGACCAAACAAGTTGATTTTGTAAGGAAATTTTCTCATAATAATCCCTATTGTAGTATTTATAATATAGGTCAGAAAAAATATCTCAATTTTTTATAGAATAACCAAGGACAATAAAGAAAAGGGCCTCCATTTGGATTTAGGAATCAAAATAAAGAAGAAAGGAAGCCAGTCTTAACAAGCTTATGAAAAATTCATTACTACATATAAGGCTCACTTCCAAAGTACTAAAGCATCTCTTTGAAATTATTAAGCCTCCATCACTTTTGGAAAAGGATATTGGATTGTTTTCTAAGCTTGTATTTAAAAAGTATTAAGGTACTTTGCTTAGTAACACTAATCCAAACCTAAGGGAATAAAGGAATACTAAGTCAAACCTAAGGGAGTACAGTGACTTGGAGGAGGAAAAGAACTAAAAGTTGATAAGAAAAAGGTTACTGTGCAAGAAAAAAATATTAGGAGAAGGAGAAAGAGAAAAATGTGGATCCAAGGATGAAACTTATCAAAGAGTATAAACTGAAAATTATATACCTGCGTAAACTTAAGATAAATAGTAAGTAAGATAAATTTGATAGCTATTTAGAGCTTTTTAAATAATTAGATATCAAAATTCCTTTTCTTGATGCTCTTTCATATATGCCAATATATTCAAATTACTTAAAGGATCTCACTCTCCAATAAGAAGAGGCTTAGGGAGTTATTGACGATTACCTTAAGTAAGGAGTGTTTTTCCATCTTACAAAACAAACTATCCTCAAAAATCAAAGCTTTAAGGAGTTTTACTACTCTTTATTTTGTTAGTATATGTCAATTAAAAGGGAATTAGCAAATTTAGGAGTTAGTATTAATTGATGACATATAAAATGTTTAGAGATTAGCATTAGGTGAACTTAAACTAACTAGGATGAGAATCAAGTTAATAGATAGGTAAATTAAATATCTTAGAGGCATTAAAGATGATGTTTTGATTCAAGTTGGCAAACCCACCTTCCCTATTTATTTTATGACTGTGGATATGGATGATAATGTAAAGGTTCCCTTGATTTTAAGACTACCTTTCCATGCTATTGCTAAAGTTATGATAGATGTGCATAATGGGAGATTAATCTAAAGATTAGGGGATGAGGAAGTAGGTTTTAAGATTGATAAACCTTTTCGACATCCCCTCGAGAATGATGATACTTGTTTCTATATAGAACTGATTTATGCTAAAAAATCATAAAATGATCCATTAAAGACTTATATCATGTAAGGTGAATGAAGGATATGGATGGCCCAATTTGATTGGAGCATAAAGACATATTTGGAGGCTAATTGATAATTGCTAAATAAATTATATTCTTAAGATGATTATAAGAACATTTTGCTTATGTTTGAATGGTTTCTGTAACATCCTGTTACCTGTGTTAAGGCTAGAACAATAAATTATGAGAAGTCTATATGATTTAAGGCAAATGCACGTTAGACATAAGTTACTTATG
>JANQAP020483486.1:0-15354 GCA_026874005.2 Erythroxylum coriaceum | reverse complement strand
TAAATAAACAAACATACTAAACATAAATAAATAATTAAACAAATAATAAGTAATTTAGAAAAAATTTCAGGATCCAACATAGTTTATGATTTATTTATATTTTAAGTATTTTATGGGTTAGAACAATCCTTTGGAGCTGAAATATGATGTTTTTGAGGTACCTTGATGTTTGGTAGTGTTTCAGGGTAAAGATTGATGAACGGAGAAGTTTCGAAGCAAATTGGGGCCAATTGCATGGGTCACGATGGTGACAAAAAGGCCTGACATAGGCCGTGATGACATAGACCATGATCGTGGCTTGCGTCGGACAGATGCGCAGCCACTTCCCAACTTTGCATTTTGAGGGATTTTTTGGACCTTTTGGTCCTCAAAGAAACCTTAGTTCAACCCTAAACACAAAAGAACATAAATAGAACAACAAGAATAAAAAGAAGGAGCTTTACATTCAACCACTCTTGGAAACCCTAAAGGGAGAGAAAAAGAAGAGAGAGAGAAGAAGAAGAGGAAGAAGAAGTGGATCCTGACATTGCTACTCCCTAGATTAGGTGGTATCCCGATAACATTGCCTTCTTGATTTTTCAAACCTAAATTCCATTTTCTCGTTATTTCCTTTTTCATTTAAATGAATAAAGTTGAGATGGATTGTATGGAAATGAATTTCAGGTTGTTGATAATGTTCAGAACTGTCCTTCGAGATTTTACTTTGAGTTAATGTTGATTTAGTTTTTTTCTGTGTTTATTAGTTTGGGTGTTGTGATTGATTAATGTAATTGCATTTTTCGGTAACAAACTGAAAGGGTGAGCTGGATAAAAATGATTAGATCAGATTAATAAGAGTTAGGCGATCTAATTGACCACTTAATCAATCTAGTTGGTAATTTCATGGAGAGAGATCTCACGCGAGACCCGGTTGTTTATTAGACAGCTTTAGAACTAATTAAAATTGTGGGTTATTTGTGAATTGAGAGATTGCAAGTTCTATAATTCGATTAGGGTTTAATGGTTTTAACTTGAGAGAGAGTAATCAACACTACAACCGTCTAGAATCGACACCCGACACATAAATGGCTATATTAGCATTAATGATAGGTAACATCCCCTCTCTTATAACTTGATTAACTCTCTTGACAGATTTCCATTGTGCCCTGTGTGACTGCTCAGTTTAATTTTGTTTGTTGAAATTTTTGCTTTACAATTCTTGAATCAATTTCTCGTATTTACTTTCAATGTTCACTTGTGCATTTTTTATCTCTTTTTATTCTTTTCTGGGAGCCTTAGACGACCTAGGATTAGGCCAGTACCCTCCTCGTGGGATCGACACCTCTTATACTATAGTCATGACCCGTTCGTTTGAGGTATTTGAGGGTTTATAAATTTTAAAGCTAGAACGACACGATTAAGTTTTTGACATCGTTGTCAAGGAGGCATATATTAGTTTAATTCTTATAGTTTAAGGTTTTTTCACCTTCTTTTGTGAAAAAAAAGAAGATGGGCACAAAGTAGATGACATATCAACTTGGATATCACCAGACAACAATGGGGAATCTCAAGAGTTAAACGCTAAAAAAAGATGGAAAGAACAATAGTGGAGGAAATATATCATAGAGAGCGACGAACCCTTATGGATGTCATGAGGCCACAACTCAATGCCCATCGTCAAGGGATTAAGTGACCATTGGTGCAAGAGAATAGGTTCGAGATCAAGTTGTCACTGCTAAACATGTTACGAACCAACATGCAATTATATGGGTTAGCCAACGAGGATCCCAATGCTCATTTAGCTAATTTCTTAGAAATTTCTCCAATATATTGGGATGTCGGAGGATGTTGTTAGGATGGGACTCTTTCCCTTTCCACTTAGGGATCGAACCAAGGCCTGGTTAAATTCTCTTCCCCTATCCAACATCACAGCTTGGGAGTAGTTGGTGCGAGTTTTTCTAGATAAGTATTTCCCTCTAAACAAGACAACAAGATTAATAAAGGAAATTATCAATTTCTAGCAAAATGACGGGGAGTCTTTATATAAAACGTCAGAGCGGTATAAGGAGTTGTAAAGGAGCTATCCTCATTATAACCTACCTAATGAATTCCTATTGCAAACCTTCTACACTGGAGTTAATCCACCCATAAGGAACGCCATAGACGCAGCTGCTGGAGGATCATTCATAAGGAAAATAGTTGAAGCAGCACAGGATCTGTTAGAAGACATAACATGCATTAGTTATCTTTGGACATCAGAATGAAGTAGATAACAGTCAACCTTTTAGGACCTAAGAGGAATGATTGCTACAAATTCAATGACAAAATTACAGGCTAAGATCGATAACCTAACCAAGCAATTGAATAGCTTAAAAGCCATCTCTTCCTCTCCATTCAT
Source organism: Erythroxylum coriaceum (assembly GCA_026874005.2). Taxonomy (NCBI): domain Eukaryota; kingdom Viridiplantae; phylum Streptophyta; class Magnoliopsida; order Malpighiales; family Erythroxylaceae; genus Erythroxylum; species Erythroxylum coriaceum. The sequence continues at coordinate 12,977 of JANQAP020483486.1, read as the reverse complement.
AGCAATGTAACATGAATATGAGTCATATGGACAAGAGAGCTATATCACAACTGATTGCTTCTAAGGGAAAACAACAATGTGGAGCAATTCAACTTTAATAGAGCACCATTTGGTCAAGGAGATAGCAATCCTTATTCCAGCACATACCAGTTGAGGTGGCATAACCACCCAAATTTTCATTGGTCTAACAATACTAAGATTCAGTTTAAAAGTCAAGGGTCACTTGAATATCAATAGGATAAATACAATGACTATGATTCCAAACTGGACAAGATCATGGACAAGCTTATAAGTATGGATGAGGCCCAGAAGAGGTTAGAAGAGCAAATTGATCAAGTAATAAGGACTCGTGCCTCTTCTATTCTCAACCTGGAGGTTCAAATGGAACAACTTGCCAATGTGTTATGTACAAAAAGTGTGAGAAGTCTTTCGAGCAACACAAAAGTATATCCAAGAGAGCAAGTTAAGGCTATAACACTTGGAGTTGAAAAGAGTTAGGAGAACTAACAGATAGACTAACTAAAACTCACTCTGTAGAAGATCAAGAGAAGCATAAAAAGGATGAAGAAAAGAATGAGGACCCTCCCTATGTTCCTCCTCAACCATACCCATTAAGAATACCATTCATAAGAGTTGATGATGTCAAATCTTCAAAGGAGTATGAGGATGAAGAACAGATGACAACGGATATTGAGTTTGAAGAAGCTATGGAAGTCTCTGTTTAAGAAGCTAAAGAAGAAGAGGAGATGAGGGTGAATGAGGAAGACCCAAAAAGAGAACAACTCACACTCTTACCAGGCAAACTGCTAGATTCTATAAAAGATTCAGGGAGTTTTGTTATTCCTTGTTTTGTTTGACAATTCACTCAAAAAAGGATATTAATGAGTTTTATTGGTTTTCATAATTTTATAAGTATTGTCCTTCTGATCATTTTACAATTTGTAGCTTACTCACAGGCTATAAAATTGATGTTGAACAAAAAGGGTGGAAGCAAGCCGCTCATAATTGATCCCGACTGAGTTTCCAATGATATAAGGTTAAGCTAATGACCATAAATTAGCATGTTTAGGTAGATTTAAATTGTTATGTGTTTAAAGTTGTTTCATTTCTATAAATAAATATCAATGATTTGGAATGCATTACCCTACTAATTCTCTTACTCTCTCTGAATCAATTGTAAGATAAGAAAGCCAGCTCGACATCAACCGCATTTGATCTCTGCCTCTGACACATCACCACCTCAGTCACTATGATGGTTTCTTATTCTAACCCTTTTCTTTTCATTTTTATTAGTATTTCATTCTTTTGCCTTCTGCTTATTATTTCATTCCCCCTTTTGTGCTTGCATGTATCCTTCTCACATTGAGGACAATGTGTTGTTCAAGTGTGGGGAGGGTTATACGTTTTGCTTTGAATGTGAATTTTGCATATTATATGATAGTCTGTTAGGTTACATTTTGTCAATAGCCTGAATTTGTCAATGGATTAGATGAATTGAGATTGATTTAATTTTGAACCTAGTCTATTAGGTTGTAAAGAGTCATTAGCTCGCAAAATTAGTGAATTGAGTTCTTTGGCTAAATATGCAAGTTAATTAGGATTTAGTATAAGTTTGTCACCCTCTAAATTGTCGTATTCATTTATAATTTTAGGTCTTTCCATTTAAGTAGCTCTGCTAGTATTTTTCCATAAAAATGAGTAGCATAAGCAATAAGGTAGGCAATAAAAAAATGTGTTGGTTAAGTTTATATAAATAACTATTCCGTTGGCCTTCGATTTATGAATGGAGCTAGTAGTCAGTTGAGAATATGATGTAGCTAGTAACCGAATCGACACGCATCACAAATGTGTGCCTTCACGTCAAAAGACTATAATGACGTTTCAACCAAGTAGTTTAGTAAAAATATGATTTAGTCGAGTAACTGGATTGACATTCATCACCAATTTTTGCCTTCGAGTAAAAGACTATGTCCATGTCTAAAAAATATTTTTTAAAAAAAGTGTTTCCTAATAAAACCTACCGAACTTGTAAATAGCTTGATTTTTCATGAAAATGTACTTAGGAGTAGTTACAAAGTTTGAATGATCAAAGAATTATTAATGTGTGTGTACAATTGAAAAGGGCGAGTAACTTGACATTTAAGTTTTGATTAATATGTATGTTTAGTCCAGAGCCCCTAAATGCAGATTTTACATGTTAATAATTTGGAACAACTTGAATGATTATGTTTAGAGTTAAATAATTTCGTGAAGTTGAAGCCATTGCCTCATTTGTTGCATTGTGTTTTTTGTGTTTTGTGCTTTGTGTTGTTTGTTATTTTGTTTACTTGAGGATAAGCAAACGTTTAAGTGTGAGGATGTTGGTAGGTTTGAAATGCATTGTATTTTAAAGTATAGTTTGATAAGTGTTTAGTCGTTTATTCGATTGTTTAGTATATGTTTAGGGTATAATTATGTTAGTTTGTGATTTAATTGTGTTTTAAGTATTTTATGGGTTAGAACAATCCTTTGAGCTTAAATATGATTTTTTTGAGGTGCCTTGATGTGTTTGGTAGTGTTTCAGGATAAAGATCAAAGAATGGAGGAGTTTCAAAGAAAATTGGGGCTAATTGCATTGTGGGCCACGATCACGATAGAAAGGCCTGTCATAGGCCACGCATGGCTTGCATTAGGCAGATGCGTAGCCACTTCCAAACTTCACATTTCGAGAAATTTTTTGGACCTTTCGAACACCGAAAAAATCCTAGTTTAACCTTAAACACAAAAGAGCATAAATAGAACAACAAGAATAGAAAGAAGGAGCTTTACATTTAGCCACTCTTGGAAACCCTAAAGGGAGAGAAAAAGAAGAGAGAGAGAAAAAGAAGAGGAAGAAGGAGGAAGCAGAAGTGGATCCCGATGTTGCTGCTTCCTGGATTAGGTGGATCCCCACACCACTGCCTTCTCGATTTGTCTAATCTAAGTTTCATTTTCTCTTCATTTCCTTTTTCATTTAAACATATAAAGTTGAGATGGATTGTATGGAAATGGATTTTGGGTTGTTGATAATGTTCTAAACTCTCCTTCCGGATTTTACTTTGAGTTAATGTTGATTTAGTTATTTTCTGTGTTTATTGGTTTGGGTGTTGTGATTGATTAATGTAATTGCATGTTTTGATAACAAATCGAGAGGGTGAACGGATAAAAATGATTAGATTGGATTAATAAGAGTTAGGCGATCTAATTGACCACTTACTCAATCTAGTAGGTAATTTCATTGAGAGAGATCTCATGTGAGACCCGGTTGTTTATTAGAGAGCTTTAGAATTAATTAGAATTACAGGTAATTTGTGAATTGAGAGATTGCAAGTTCCATAATTCGATTAGGGTTTACAATTTAGGGTTTAATGGTTATAACTTGGGAGAGAGTAATCAACTCTATAACCGTCTAGAACTGATGCCCCGTAGACACATAAATGGCTATATTAGCATTAATGATAGATAAAAACCCTCTCTCATAACTTGATTAACTCTCTTGATAGATTTCCATTGTGACCTGTGTGACTGCTTAGTTTAATTTTGTTGGTTAAAATTTTTGTTTTACAATTCTTGAATCAATTTCTCGTATTTACTTTCCATGTTCACTTGTGCTGTTTTTATTTCTTTTTATTCTTTTCTCTGAGCCTTAGATGACTTAGGATTAGGCTAGTACCCTCCTTATATGATTGACACCTCTTATACTACAGTTACAACCCATATGCTTGCAATATTTAAGGGGTTATAAATTTTAAAGCTCGAACAACACGATCAAGCTCCTTCAAGGTGCGCTTATGATGTTCCATAATCTCTTCTATTACTTCTGAACTCCTATTGACTTCTTCTTCAAAGTATAAGGAACGACTGCTCTTAGGAAGATGTGTAGGGATTCCTCGCTCTCTCTGACGAAGTCTACTGCGACCTGCAATAGGAGAAAAAGAGAAAGGTTAAGTGGAAAAAGTAATGAACCTCTATTTTCTTTAGCAAATTTATGTAAACAAATGTATTTTGAGGAACTATGGGACATTCAAACTGATGAAAGAATGAAAAAGATCAACAAAAATAAAAAATAAAAACAACACAAGAAACAACAATTAACACACACTAACTCCTTGGCAACGACGTCAAAAATTGATAGCCTTTCGCTAACTACCAAATAATAAATTCCTAACTACCAAACTATGCAATAAATGGCGACCTAGGGTCGAACCACGGAGAGCTGGGATGCAAATTCTATTTCAAATGTTGCAAAAAAAAGAAAACAAAACACTTTGAAATGATGAAATGAGACAACTAAGATGCAAAGAATGTAAACAAAAAAAAGACAAACACAAAACGAATTTAGAAAGTAATAGTAACAATGGTAAAGAAGTGGGTTAGAGATATCTTCGAGATTCCGAGATGTTCATTGATCCTTGAATCTAAATAAAAGGTACTCTCATCATGATGCTAGCCTATAGACTCGATTAAGCTCTTGAACCAAAAATAATAAGCTCTAGAAATGCCTTGATCTCCACTATAACCTAGAATAGGCTCTCTAAGTTCAATAGCGAAGATGCATTAGGTACTAAGAAACAACTAACTTAGGTCACCTACTCATAAGCTCGAAAGGTGTAATCTAAAGGTATGGGATCCTAGATTAGTTGATTAAGTATCTTGACAAATTCGACTAATCTATTGCTACTTCAGAGAATCACTATGGACTATTACATATCACACGCTCATCCCTAGCCTTCAGATTAGAAAGTTACCTAAAGGGTGATCAAGCCTACAAACAAATCCTAATTCATGACATTTATCCTAAATCCCAAACCAACCTAGAGCTACAAGCACCAATTTAAGATAAATTCAATTCCATTCTCACAATTTCCATCCCTTCATCTTTATAATATCTCCAAGCCCCTAAGTAGTCTAGCCACACACGCTCATATGAAGCATAATAGACATTATATAAACAAAACCCATAATTAAATAAAACCAAGGCTGGAAATTATAAAAGAAGTGATAAAAATTGAAATTCAACACTAATTTAATAGAAATCAAAACTCTTTATGCTAGCAAATAACTAATCATAACCCAAATTACAAAAACTAAACTAATTGCATCAAAATAAAAATTCCAGCATACATAACTTACAAAAAAACCCAAATTAATTGATCATGAATCTAAGAACATGCATAAATCCTAACTATTAAGCTAAAATTAATCCAACACATCACAAATAAGCAAAAACCCATAACATAAACCATTAAACATTCAAATACCCAACAAATTTATATATGAAAAAGCACATAAATAAGCTCAAATAACCAAGATCAAAATTGGAAAATTGAGGGAATAAACATCCATTGATATAACATAAAGGTTCCTTACAAAATTCATAAAGTTCATCTATAAAATTCGTCAAACATTCATTCTAACATTCTAGAACATGTAAAAATATGATTAGCACTAAGAAATCTTTAAACTAATGGAATGAATATGAAAATAAAGCATTGAAACTAAAAGAGAATAGCTAAGCTTATGGAAAATAACAAAAACTTCTCTGTTGGTTCCTCCTCTCTTTTTAGAGTTTTCCAAAAATGGCAGATTTTGAGAGCCCTTCTCTCTTGGAGTTTTCCCAAAGGTGGTAGATTGGAGACTAACTTTCTAGGTCATTTCTCTTTCTTTATATAATATTTTCCATTTAGGGTAAACCTTAGGGGTTTTTCCATGCCTAAAAAGTCCAAAAAGTCCCCGAAAACTCGAATTCGATAGCGACCCCGCGCGTTTGTCTACGCACAGGCCACGATCGTGCCTAGTAAATTATGGAATTGTGATCTCTCGATTCACAATTGACCCAAAACTTAAATTAGTTCTAAACTTGTCTAATAACCTACCGGGAACCTATGCTCGATCTCTCGTTACACGATTCTACCGGTTTGATTCAATTCTCTACCTATCAAACTATCTAATTCTCATTAGCCTAATTTAATTATTTTCACTCGGCTCACCATCTCAGTTTATTGCCGAATTATTACGAATAGATATTGAATCACAATTAAATCAATACAAACAAAATCAACCAAACTTTATTAATATCAAGGACTAAAAACCCGAAGGTGGGTTTAGACATAAATCAACACTCGACAACAATTAATTTCAATAATCATCTCAATTTCATACATCCATAAAATTGAAATAAAAATAGAAATACTATCGAAACTGTGGGAAATCACCTGTTCTAGGAAGTACGTCGTTTCAAGCTTCATCTTTGTGACTCTCTTCCTTCGTCTCCTTCCTCAATCTCTTGATAACTCTTTAGGTTTTTTTTTTTCCGAAATGTGGTTGACATAAATGCTCTCTTTTCAGTCTCTCCAAGGCTGCTGGTTCTGTCCCTTTATGATGTATTTATACTTTGGAAGCCCTAGGTTTAAGTCGGGGTCGAAACGGTCTGAAAATCTTGCAAAACTCAAGTTTTTGCTTCAACCAGATGTAGGCCATGATCATGGCCCTACCTGCTATGATCATAGCCAGTGCTTAATCCTCTCTATCACAATCGTGATCCAAAGTACACGATCGTGGCCTGGATCCAATCTCTCTGTCACGACCGTGCCCAAAGTACACGATCGTGGCCTGACTGCCCTGGCTTGTCCCTCTCTGTTATGATTGTGGCCTGTTATGCCACAATTGTGGGCTATGTTTTTAGCCCGAAACTTTTTGTAACTTCTCCGTTCTTCACCATTTACCCTGAAACATTAAAAAACACATCAAGGTACCTCAAAAATATCACAAATAAACTCAAAGACTCATACTAACTCATAAAACACTTAAACACATAAACTAACTCAATTAAACCATAAATACACACTCAACACTCAAATTCACACTAAATGCCTAACAAATTACACCTTAAAACACAATGCAAATCATAACTATCAACATCCCCACACTTAAACCTTTGCTTGTCCTCAAGCAAACAACATTAAAAAAAACACACAACACACAATACACACAATGCAAAAATGAGGCTATGACTTCGACTTCATGAAATAAATTTAATCTTGAACACAATCTGACAAGCTATATCTAATCATTAACAAGAAAAATCTATGTCTAAAGGCTTTGAACTAAATATACAAACTAATCAAGATTTAAGTGTCAATTTATTTACCCTTTTAAATTGTACACACATATTAATAATTCTTTGGTCCTTCAGACTCTATAACCTAAGTACATTTTCATGAAAATTCAAGCTTATTACAAGTCCGGTAGGTTTTTATTACAAACACATTTTTTAAAACACGGACTTAGTCTTTTACTCGAAGGCAAACATTGGTGATGAATGTCGATCTGGTTACTCAACTAAGTCCTTTTATTAGACAGCTTGGTTGAAACGTCATTATAGCCTTTTGACGCGAAGGCACACATTTATGATAGGTGTCGATCTGATCACTCAGTTATTATCACTTTTTCAACTGATTACTAGCTCTATTTATAACTCAAAGGTCAGCAAAATATTGATTTATTAACAAAATATACACCTTTTTTTTACCTACCTTGTTGTTCTTAGCTATTCGTTTTCATGAAAAATACTAGTTAAGTTACTTAAGTTAAATTACGACCTTAAATTATGAATGAATGTTAAAGCACCTCAAATTATGAATGAATGTGACAACTTAGAGGGTTCTACATTACACTAAGTCCTAATTAAGTTGTATATTTATCTAAAGAACCTTAATTCACTAATTTTGCGAGCTAATGATTATTTACAACCTACTAGACTATACTCAAAATTAAATGAATTTCACTTCATCTAAGTAATTGACACATTCAAACAATTCGCACAATGCAACCTAATAATTATCATACAGTATGCAAAATCACATACATAAGCAAAACACAGAATCCCTACCTACACTTAAACAACACATTGTCCTCAATGTGAGAAGGAAGCACACATCACTTAAGATAAGAAAAGACAAAATAGAAATTAAAGTGACAAAAAACAACTGAAAATAAACATAAAAACAAAATAGAACTGAAGGCTAATTTGGAAAAGAAAGAACGGGTTAGGTATAAATCCTAAGGAGATGGAGGTGGTGATGGTTTCGAAGGCGGTAATTAAACACCCTGAGATTTCACACAAGTCGTTAATAGGTTATTTTAAATAAATCTAACTACAACTACATTTTCAAACAATTTCTAAATCTGCTAAGTTATGGTCCTTAGCTTGACTATGCATCTAGGAAGCATCGTTAATTATTTGGAGACAAGGAAATGACTTCTTTATCTTTAATTCCCACCAAAATAATGCTTACACTGATGCCTATTGACCTTAAAAGTCTCCTTGTTAGCATTTCTAATTTGAGAGCTCCATAATTAAAAACTTGAATGACCGTAAATGGTCTACTCCATCTAGATTTCAACTTCCCTGGAAATAGCCTCAATCTTAGATTGTATAGCAAATCAATGTCTCCTACTTTGAATTCCTATTGCTTGAGATGGGCATCGTGCCATCTCTTCACCTTTTCCTTGTAGAGTTTGGCATTTTCGTAAGCATTAAAACAAAACTCTTCAAGTTCGTCTAGTTATAGAAGTCTCTTGTTACCAGCTTGTTTCCAATCAAAATTTAATGCTTTAATCGCCCTGTATACTTGATGTTCTAATTCGACTGGCAAATGATATGCTTTCCTATAAACGAGCCTATACGGAGTTGTTTCGATGGGTGTTTTAAAAGCTATTCTATAGGCCCATTAGGCATCATCTAGCTTTGCTGCTCAATCCTTTCTGTAGTTGTTCACTGTCTTTTTCAGAATTCGTATTAGTTCTTGGTTAAGAACTTCCATTTGGCCGTTAGTCTGGGGACGGTAAGGTGTAGCAACTCGGTGGTGCACGCCATATCTTTTTAAGAGGGCATTGAAAGATCTGTTGCAAAAATGTGCATCTCCATCACTTATTATTGTACGTGGCACTCCAAACCGGTTAAATAGTTGTTTAATGAATTTCTGCACTACCTTCCCATCATTGTTTGGAGATGTTACCGCTTCGGCCCATCGTGAAACATAATCAACCCCCACTAGAATATATATGTTCCCCATTGAAGATGGGAACAGACGCATAAAGTCGATGCCCCATACATCAAAGACTTCTACTTCTTGAATGTTGGATAAAGGCATTTCATCCCTCTTGGAAATGTTACCTATTCTCTGGCATCGATCACATTGTGCCATATAGGTCTACGCATCCTTAAACAACTGTTGCCAATAAAATCCACTCTCAAGTATCCGGGCTACCATTTTGTTGGCTCCATAATGCCCAGCATACTGACCTTCATGACATTGCTTTAGGATGCCTGACATTTCTTTATATGGAATACAAGTCACATTAACCCGTCTACACAAGCTCTATATAGGGTTAGCTCATCCCATATATATCGATTATAATCATGCAAGAACTTCTTCCTTTGTTGGTAAGAGAGATCTGATGGAAGTTTACCGCTGGAAATATAATTGGCAATATCTGCAAACCATGATGTAATCAAGCTCTCAAGTAATATTAGAGTTTCATCAAGGAAATTTTCATTAATGTCATTACTTTGCTCGCATCCCCTTCCCTCAAGTCTAGATAAGTGGTCTGCGACTACATTTTTGCTCTCTTTTTATCTCTCATCCCTATATCAAATTCTTGCAGAAGTAACATCAATCGAGCAAGCCTAAGTTTAGTATCTTTCTTGTTAAAATGGTATTTTCGTGTCACATGGTCAGTGAATACAATTACCTTTAAACCCAAAAGATATTGTCGAAACTTATCATATGCATACACTACTGCAAGTAGTTCCCTTCTCTGTGGTGGTATAATTCAATTATGTTCCTGCAAGAGTCTTACTGGCATAGTAGATCTCATGAAGCTTCTTAGCTTTCCTTTGGCCCAAAACGCACCCTATGGCCTGGTCACTTGCATCACACATAACTTCAAATGGAAGTATCCAATCTGGTGGTGATAAAATTGGTGCTGATATTAATGCCTCCTTTAAAATTATTGAACGCAGATATACACTTATCATCAAACACGAAGGGCAGTTCCTTGACTAAAAGGTTTGTCAAAGATCTTGCAATTTGTGATTTTTGATAAATCGATGGTACAATCCTGCATGGCCTAAGAATCCTCGCACACCTTTTACATTGCTTGGTGGTGGGAGCATCTCTATTACCTCTGTCTTTGCTCTGTCAACTTCAAATCCTTGATGTGAGATTTTATGCCCTAGCACTATCCCTTCTTGTACCATGGAGTGACATTTCTCCCAATTCAACATCAAATGTGATTTTTCACATCTTTGAAGCATTCTATCCAAACTAGTTAAAAATATGTCAAAAAAGTCTCCAAAGACTGAAAAATCATCTATGAATACCTCCATTATGTTTTCTATCATGTCAGCAAAGATTGACATCATGCATCTCTGAAATGTGGCTGGAGCGATGCAAAGTCTGAAAGGCATCCATCTGTACGCGAAGGTGCCATTGGGGCAAGTGAATGTGGTTTTCTCCTGATCATCAGGGTAGATGAAAATCTGATTATAACCTGAGTATCCATCCAAGAAGCAATAGTATGAATGGCCAGCTACCCTTTCTATCATATGGTCTATAAATGGGAGAGGGAAGTGATCTTTCTTAATCACTGAATTGAGTTTGCGATAATCTATACATACTCTCCATCCTGTGATTGTTCTTGTTGAAATTACTTCTCCACTATTACTTTTTATCACCGTCATTCCTCCCTTTTTAGGTACGAATTGTACTATGCTGACCCATTCACTATTAAAGATGAGATAAATTATCCATACATATAAGAGTTTTATGATCTCTTTCTTAACCACCTCCTTCATATTAGGATTTAATCTCCGCTGACACTCCCTCACTATTCTACATCCTTCCTCTAAGTTTATTCGATGCATGTAGACATTCAGACTTATTCCTCGAATGTCAGCAATCTTCCATCGATGGCCTTCATCCGCTTCTTAACAACTTCCACTACCTTACTTTCTTTTTTTTCATTTAATTGGTTAGAAATTATTATTGGTAGCGTTTGACCTCCACCAAGAAAGGTATACCTGAGGTGTGCAGGTAAAGGCTTAAGCTCTAATGTCGAAGGTTTCTTTGAAGATGGTGGTGTGGGTGCTTCAGTCCGAACTAATTTGTCTTGCTGCACGTGAACATCTGCCTCCTCCATCTCATCATCTCCTTTAGATTAAGGATTTTGATCTTCATTGTCAATCTCTGCTTCCAAAGTCTGCACTTATTCTATGCAACTCTCAACACGTTCTCGCGAGTTTTGATCCATAATGTCAACTTTCATGCATGCATTGCTCGTTATTGGGTTCTTTAAGGCCTTATTCATATTAAGTTGGACATGATCTTTGCCTATAAAAAGTGTCAATTTCCCTTCATAAACGTCAATTATGGCTTTCCCTGTGTTCTTAAAGGATCGTCCTAAGATCAATAGGCAGTTCTTATCTTCTTCAAAGTCCAGAACTACAAAATCTACTGGAATAATGAACTTATCCACTCGCATCAACACGTCTTCCACTATTCCAAATGGCCTTTTAATAGATTGATCAGCCAATTGAATTAACATTGATATTGGCTTGACTTCTCCCAATCTCAACTTCTTAAATATCGATAGCAGCATAAGGTTCATGCGTGCTCCCAAATCATACGAACACTTTGTAAATTCAAATTCACTAACCACATAGGGTATTGTGAAACTCCCTGGATCTTTCAACTTAGAAGACGTTTGACTGGTAACTATTGAGTTGTAAGTACCAGTTAAAGCTACCATCTAATTATCTTCCCAAGTGCGCTTCTTCGATAGTATGTCCTTTAGAAATTTTGCATATTTAGGCACATGTTCTAATACCTCAACAAAGGAAAGATTAATTTATAGCGTCTTTAACTTCTTAATGAACTTTGTAAATTGTTCATCCAACTTCTTCTTTTATAGTCGTTGAGGAAAAGGAGCCTTAGGTTGATACGATGGAGGTGCAACATAAGGATGGTATTCGCTTATATCCACTTCTTTCTCCTTTTCTTGATTTTTCTCAATTGGCTGGATGGCCTCCTCCATTGCCTTTGTGGGTGGTTCAAGTTCCTTCCCACTTTGAAGTATAATAGCTTTTAGTTGTTCCTTTGATTTTGTTCTAGAAATGCTAGTAGTGTTTTTCAAATTTCGTATAGAAAAGACATTGAACAATTGATTCACTTAGGCTTCTAGATTATGAATTAAGGAAGCATGGTTCTTAGTGACTTGCTTAAATTTATCTTCCAGCTTCTTTTATGCATTGTCTAAAGTTCCAAGCATATCTAAAATTCTATCTAACTTTGATTCCATCGAGCTTGCTTTATCTTACTAGAAGCCCGATTGTCCCTGAGGCCTGAATTGTCCACCAGTGTTGTTCAACTAGGGGAAGTTCGGGTGATTCTTCCATCTAGGGTTGTAGGTATTGGAATAGGGATTGTTACTGCCCCCTTTTTGGCCATATTATGCACCATATTGTTCACTTGCTCTTGATTGTCTTCTTTCATTAAATGAAACTCCACGGTGTCATGGTCTAATTGTCCATAAAGCTCACATTTCAACTGTGCGGACTTTACCTAAGCTGAGGATGATGTCTTTATACTATTTAGTTGTCACATCAAATTATCGATCTTTGCTTGCATCTCCATCATCTGATTGATCGCGACAATTCCCTTCTGCTCTCTAAAAAAAACAGGTTACCTTCCTCGCTCACTCGTCCATAAACAACTATTACTCGCCATCTCCTCAATTAGCTCCTCTGCTTCATCGACAGTGTTGGGCCCCATTTTCGGAGCCCAACTATCCAGCATATCAAAAGACGTGAATGTATTCAAGATGTTGGGCCCTGAAGAGTGAGAGGTTCAAATCGAGATGAAGGTAGCAGCGTCTACATTGGTGGGCTTCGCCGC